>NW_024121432.1:33295294-33467581 GCF_016745375.1 Pimephales promelas | reverse complement strand
CCCTATTCATGGTTTTGAGTTTAAACTAAAGTCAAGTCAAGTCAAGTCACATTTATTTATATAGCGCTTTTCACAATACAGATTGTATCAAAGCAGCTTCACACTGATAACATGAAAGTAGCACAACACAGATCAACAACATTGCTAAACACTAAATAATCCCAACTGAGCAAGCTCAAAGCAAGCCAAAAGCAAGGCGCAAGGAACCAAACTCCATCAGATTGGATGGAGAAAAAACCTTGGGAGAACCCAGGCTCAGTCGGGGGCCAGTTCTCTTCTGGCTTACATTCATATTGTTTAAATATAAATATTAAATATAAATATTGTTTATGAATAAAACGGCGCCATAACATATCGCAGGCGTTGAGTCGTCTCTTCACAGGCGTTGAGTCGTCTCATCACAGGCGTTGGGGCATCCGAAATCCCCGTGAGAGGCTGGACACAAAACTGGACCTGACGAACGCCATTTTTCTTGGGACAAGCGTCCCGAGATAACAGCAGAAAGGCAGATGGGAAATAATTAGCATAGCTGATGTTCATAATGATTTCCGTTATAACTCACAAACTCTCCGTAACCTGAACTCTCCGCAACTCAACCATACGCGCCGACCCGTTTGTCTAAAAGGCTGTCGAGCCCCACTGGTGCGTTAAGCAGTTTCAGTGGCAAACGGTTCCGTATGGCATAACAGAGGACTAAAAGGTAAGCATTATGTGAATGCTTGACTAAAGAGATGCGTCTTTAATCTAGTTTTAAACTGTGTCAGCGAGTCAGAGGCTCGGACCGTATCGGGAAGGCCATTCCAGAGTTTTGGAGCTAAATGCGAGAACGCCCTCCCTCCTTTACTGGACTTCGATATCTAGGCTATTCGATATCTATCCGATATCTAAACCGTGACATCTATACGTTTTCCAAAGTGGACAACGTGATTATTTCACGTCTTGTCGTGATACGGGTTGGGCACTGAAGTTACAGGAGTTTCTTCCCGTTGCTAATCAATGGAACTAGGTCGAGTATTTAAAATGTTATGGTTAACACGGTTAACATGGTTTAACGTCAATGTAATAGGGGAGATAGGACAAAATCTTGATCCCATCCACACTCAGTACATGGCGAAGGTGAGTTTCACAATGGCTGCCACTATCACAAACCAAGAGAACACAACAGGCCTTCATCCATATGAACTCACCCATACATAGGGATAGGTTCCGAAACCCAGTATTAAAAATTAAACGGGCCGCAGCATCGATAAGCTCAAATGTTATCGGTTCTGCTGGCGGTACTGAAGAAATTACAGACACTATTATAGACATTGTCTTGCAAATTCTGTGAGGATTAGGAGGGGTGTTTTAAACAGTCTTCATACAACATCGAAACCCTTTTGGCTGAGATTGAACCAGTGTGTAATTTATATACACAAGTAGACTCTAATTATATTTAAATGAATGTGTTGGTAGATTATATGGAGATATATAGCCTAGGCTATATTAAACAAGAGACACGTTTAATTAAAATGTTATTGAATTTGATTTGTTTAAGTTATTTGCCTTATTGTAAACTCTGCTTATTAGCTTAAAAGAAACATCTGAGAATATTGTTTTAGATCTGGAAGCTCCATCAATAATGGCAAAATGTTGACGATCCTCTAGATTACTGGTCTTGAAAGAGTTTGGGACAGTGAACAGAAGATCTGACCGGTGATTTCACGGTCAATTGCGCCCTCTAGTGGATTCCTCTGCACAGTTTCATCCTCTCGCACACACCACACGTGTGTGTGTTTTATGAGGACTTTCCATAGATTTATAATCCCATAACTAACCCTAACTCTAACTCTACCTTAAAGGAGTAGTTCACTTTTGGGAAAAAAAAACAAAAAAACTTTTGCTGATAATTTACTCACCCCCATGTCATCCAAGATGTCCATGTCATTCTTTCTTCAGTCGAAAATAAAAGGTTTTTGATGAAAACATTCCAGGATATTTCTCCATATAATGGACTTCAATGTTCAAGGTCCAAAAGACAGTTTCAGTGCAAACTGTTCAAAGGGATTTATGATTCCAGATGATGAATAAGGGTCTTATCACGATCGCTCATTATCATTATCGCAAGTTTTATAAGCTCAAATGCTTGCTTTGCTCTGTTCTGTGATACGGGTTCGTGACTCTCCTGTTCGAACTCGTTTATCAAAATGAACGAATCTTTTCCCGAGATGAACGAGTTCCAACAGGAGAGTCACTTTTTAAATGACCGACAGAAATAATCAGTTTGATCAAAGACAGTGGAAATTATAAGATCAATTTTACAACACAAGCACCCTATTAAATACATTGCCATTATTATTGTATAAATATATTTGTCTAACGTTTCTTCGAATGTGTGACTTTTCACTGTTTGGATCACTCTGGTTGTCTGTGTTTGCATCATTAAGCCAGAGGGCGGTGACAAGTGACTTTATGAGTGAGCAATTGATTAAATCAACAAAAAAAAAAAAACATTGATCAATTTAGGAAAGAAAAAGTAGCTGAAACTGGAACTGATTCGTTTAAGAATCGGATCAGGCTACTTCATGCTTTTAAAGCTACTGTTGTCAATTTTTTTGGCCATCAGAAAACACCTTAAATATCATGTCGACTCGAGATCAGGAAAATCAAAATATTCAGGGTGGGTTGTGGACCTGGGTATTTAGAAAACCACACGTGTGGCCCTGATGTGCAAGAATACTAGCCTACTGATTCTATATTCTATTCTATTCATTATATTCTATAGTCTTGCATATTGAATACTAATGCAAGACTCTTACGCTGCTTTCACACTGGCAGTTTAAATCAGCTCCGTAATACGCAATACGTTCCCAACGGACGTCGTACTACACAGTGAAAAGCGTCGGACGCGGGTAGAACAAAAATGGCGGAGAGATTAAAGTTTGATTCTGTCAGTTCTGTATGATCTCTCTCTGATTAGGGTTATGCTGCGTGAGGAAAGTTGCTCAGGACGTTGACATGTCAGGTCGGCTAAAACATGTGATATAGTGGTCAATATAGTTCAATTGCCCTTATAAACGTTAGAAAGTCATGAAAATAAAAAATGACATGACAACTTATCGTTATAAAATCGTTATTTATTATATTAAAAGTTAATAATTCAGGTTTGTTTATCAGTACCATAGCAACGCTCAACTTCCGCTGGAATTGTCGGATAGGAACCGTCCGTAGCTTTCCGCAGGAGTTCAAATTTTTGAACGCATCCGGATGACCAACGGACACGATTTTCTTCGCACCGCACTCGGTCGGACCCGTTTCGGTCCCATTCGCATGCGGTCTGCGAATCTCCATAGGAAATGAATGACTTCCGGTCGTTTCGCAGCCGCATCGGAGCTGATTTCAACTGCCAGTGTGAAGGCGGCGTTACATGTCACTGTTTAAAACACAGAGCGTTCATCCTTTGCTGGGATAACACAGTCTCATCCCAAGAAGTCATACAATTGACGTCTTGGGACGTCTTTTGACCATACGTGACGTCAACATCCGCCTTTTTAGGGTACCCTTAAACGTCGGATAGTTGACGATCCCGGGCCGTCATACAACTGACACTTTACCTTTAACGTCGGTTAGGTGACGGGGTAGGTTTAGGGGTAGGGTAAGGATCCGATAACGTCATCTAACCGACGTTTAAGGGTACCCTAAAAAGGCAACGCATTCTCACCCCAAGGCGTCACCTTTGACCATGCTTCAATATTTGACGTTTTAGGCGCCCTTTAGGCGTCATCTAACTGACGCTAAAGGAAAGCGTCTGTTAGAGGACGCGGTTAGGTTTAGGTGTGGGGGTAGGGTACACGCGATCCTAGGGCGTCATCTAACTGACGCTAAAGGGCGCCTAAAGCGTCAGATATTGAAGCATGTCCAAATGCTTCCCAAGGCGTCAGTTAGGTGACGCCTTGGGAGTGAGAATGGGCTGAAAAAGGCGGATATACCCACTTCTCCAGGCACCACTGCATCACTGGCTGCTCTCTGCAAAGCGTCACAAGAGACAGCATTAAACTACCTCATGTCACTCTCAAAGCACATAACATGTCAATAATAATGAACATAGAGATTTTATGGTGTCTTCTGAAGTTTACACTGACAGTGAACTCACTATAGTTTTAATAAATAGGCTACTTAACAGCCTATCACAATATACCAATAGAAACAGGATTGAGGTATTGTTACTTTGTCATATAGTAGTACATTTAAAAGTAATGGAGATAAATTGTGATAAGGTCAATCGCGCCCTCTAGTGGATTCATCTGCACAGCTCCATCTTCACCAGTCACTCTTAGAAAAGCAGAACACTGCTTTTCGTTATAATGATTGTCATATTTAGAATCGTGGCTATCTAGTGTGAAATAAATTCTGATGATGTTTCTTTGTGTTGTTGCCAGTACCACTGGTCAGGAATGCTCTCTTCATGGTGACTGTGTTATTTGTTTTGTATTCATGGCAAATTCATGTACATTCCCCCTCTATTCTCTCCCCTCTGTTCCTCTCTTCGCTCCACTTTAAATATATATAAAGGATATGATAAAGGATATAATAATACGATTTTGCGTATTGTATCACAGGACATTTCTGCAATGTCACTCAGTAACAGCATTAAACATAAATCCATTACCAGAAACTTTAGGGCTATATACTGTACCCAGGGCCGGATTAACCATTGGGCCACTTGGGCAATTGCCCAGGGGCCCACGACATCTAACAATTTATGTAACAATTGTACAATTGACAATTGTAACAATTTATGATACAATTTGTCGGACTATTTATGAATAACTGTGCTTTACAAAAAGCAAGTAAAGTAAGGATCAGGATTGATTCCCTGTACAAGTGTGCCTAAAGTAAACAGAAACTTTGTAAAAAAAAAAAAAAAAACATATTGTATGTGTTGAACATTTCCGTGCAGCTCATGAATATTAATGTGCCGCCAATGATAATGATGAAGATTACTGTCAAGACGGACTGTCAACAGAATACAGATAACTGCGTTTCAGTGGCTCTGTTTGCATTCCCGATTGGGACAAACTGCGTCAAGGGTGTGCGGAATAAGCAGCCCGTTCTCATCCTTTAACGTCATATAGAACGCTATATCACAAAACGGCGCTATACTACGCACATGGCACCCTTTATCGTTAATATAACACGCGAACCCAAGACGTTATAAATCCTTTAGCGTGAATATGACACGCACACCCTACCCCACACCTAAACTTAGCCCTCACAGCGCGTGTTATATTAACGATAACGGGTGCTATGTGCGTAGTATAGCGCCGTTTTGTCATATAGCGTTCTATATGACGTTAAAGGATGAGAATGCGTTGGAATAAGACAACGCATTCTCACCCCAATGCGTCACCTTTGACCATGCTTCAATATTTTACGTTTTAAGGCCAATTTATACTTCTGCGTCGAGGGTACGCCGTAGTGTACGGCGTTGGCTACGCACGTAGGCGACCCCGTTGTGAGCATTTATACTCCTGCGTTCAGGTCTTGGTTGCTCTGCAGTACTGCTCCGAAACGCTAGTTGGCGGCGGAGAGTTTTAATGTTCCACTGTGTTTAGATTCCTCGCGGCTAGGTTACTACGAGTGAAAGAGAGCTGATCATGTTGGAGTTGGAGCTTATTAAGGTGGAAAAACAGTTCACTTTAGTGAAATTACTAAAACTGAAAGGCAGAAATGAGAGAAGACTTCGGAGGAGATGAAACGTGTGGAAATCATAGACAGTGGTGGAAATGCGTGAGAAGGTACGTGCGGAAATGCGTAGGAGGAAATGCGATGCTACCAAGCCGACCAATCACCGATCTTGCGGTCCGCGTCGTCGCGACGTGTAGTTACATTTTTGAGGAGGTGCGCGTCAGGCGACGGCGAAGGGTACGCGGTATGGGACGCGTCTGTGCGTATGCTACGCCGTACCCTACGCAGAAGTATAAATTGGCCTTTAGGCGCCCTTTAGCGTCACTTACATGACGCGATCCTACGGCGTCATCTAACTGACGCTAAAGGAAAGCGTCAGTTAGAGGACGCGGTTAGGTTTAGGTGTGGGGGTAGGGTACACGCGATCCTAGGGCGTCATCTAACTGACGCTAAAGGGTGCCTAAAGCGTCAGATATTGAAGCATGTCCAAATGCTTCCCAAGAAAGGCAGTTCCCACACAGACAGGGTCTGATATGAGAAGGGCAAAGAGCTTCCCATTTTACAGAGTTTATATACAAAATATCACCCTCCAAAATGTACCCCCTCCTCTTCTTACTTAGTTTCAGTTCCCCTTAATTACACGTGTCTCGCAATTTGTCTTGTGCCTAACGCACCCTAAGTTAGTTATTGTTACCGGGCAGAATTGTATGTTCTTTTGACTTGGCCTGTCTGTCCTATTTGCAATTTCCCTGACACAGCATTTACTGAAAAGGCACATCTATTCTATAAATCATCTCTGTCTAAAACAAGAAAATATTTATGTTTATAAAACACACAAGCATATGTTCAAAAAGAAAAGATACATAAAAAGAAAAGATAATATGATTGGTTCTTCACTTACTGCCTCTTCTGTTACTAGGTAGAGGAGACTTTCTTTAAATGATTACTTCATAGATGTCAGGTTCGAACTTAGTCATCTCTCTGGTTCCATTTCTCATATTTGTTATTTATACACACAATCAGGTGTTTGACACACACACATTCATCTGAAGTACAGAATGCCTTAGTACATTGTCTCAGATACTCAGCTGGTTAAATGAGGTCAAATGTCAAAAATGGTTAGCTTAATATTCAGTTTAAAATTTCCCTTACAGTGTATATTGTGTCATTAACCTCTGCAATGAGTGTTTTATCATTACAGATGTGTTAAAGGAATACTTCACCTCTGCAAAGATGAATGCGTATTTAAAATGGGCCATTTATGTAGAAGAAATCTGAAATTATTTTTTGAATTTGGAGATTTCTAGACTGAGAAAAGCCAGAAAATAGGCTTAATAATTTTTTTAGCACTAAATAAATTAAAGTGTATTGCATAGTTGATGTTATAGTTGACTTTTAAAATCATGTCATATTTTATAATTATATCCTGGTCATGGATACATACATTAATCATTGCATCTGTCTTTCAAAGATGTCAGTTAAAAAGCAATTAAGCATTCTCTCATTCACCCTTAGAGGAAAGCACCCTAAGAAGGCCAGGTTAGAGGATGCTGGCCCAGAGAGGGTGTCGAAAAGGGTAGGCCCATTAGATAAAGGAGTCCAAAAAGGCGACAAACACTTTTACAACACAAGTCATTTCTCTCTCTCTCCCTCTCCCTCTCTCTCAGAAATAGAAAAATTACTTTGTATTTGGTTGAATTGTCAGTGAGGTGTTTTTTTTTTCTTTTGCAAGTCTGAGGAATTATTAACAACATTAAAGTCCCCATGAATTCAAAATTGACCATACTTGATCATTTTGTGGTGAACAATTCATCCATAGTGAGCAAGTTAATCCACACAAAACAAATGGTTGGCTTCATCATCTTTAATCAAAATCTGAAAATTCCCCTCCCCTCTACATTGGAGGACCATCCCTGATGACATAGGTTTGATGGTTTGGGTGTGTGCTTAACATCCGTAACCACGCCCCTCCAACTCCACTGTGGGTTTGCGAGCACGGCGTGTGAATTGAGAGATAGCGAGGAGGTGCATTTTTGGTTGTGGCACTCATGGGTTAGTGAGTTACACGCAGATTACTTTCAGTAATAACAGTAATAACAAATAAAAATTGTTTTATAATTCCAATTAGTGTTACACCTACTTTTCTAGATCCAATCAGGTGCTAGTTGGAAAAAAATCCACACCCACTATTTTGCCTCATTTAGTATTCCTTTTCTCTCGGAAATACGTCACAACACTGGAGGAAATTCGTTTTCAACTTCTGGTTCACGGGGAGTTTAACACTACAAATCTTATTAATGACACCTATGGAAGCTTGTTTCCACCACAGAATAAAAATGATAAAGGTAATTGTGACTTTTTAATTACACAATTCTGACTTTTTTTCTCACAATTGCGAGTTACATCTCGCAATTCTGACTTTATTTGTCAGAATTTCGAGATATAAAATCGCAATTTTGTGTTATAAAGTCAGATTATATTAAGTCAAAATTGCGTGTTGTAAAGTCTGAGATTGTGAGATATAAACTATTCTGAGGGGAAAACTATCCCCCCCCCCCTTTTATTATATCTCATAATTCTGAGAAAAGATGTCAGAATTTCGAGATATAAACTCACAATTATGTGTTATAAAGTCAGAATTGCGAGATGTAAACTCGTGAAAAAAGTCAGAATTGTAAGATAAAAAGTCGCAATTCTGTCTTTTTTTCTCAGAACTGCGACTTTATTTCTCAGAATTGCGACTTTATATCTCCGAATTGCGACTTTATTTCTCAGAATTGCGACTTTATATCTCCGAATTGCGACTTTATTTCTCAGAATTGCGACTTTATATCTCCGAATTGCGACTTTATTTCTCAGAATTGCGACTTTATATCTCCGAATTGCGACTTTATTTCTCAGAATTGCGACTTTATGTCTCACAATTGCGACATCGAATTGCGACTTTATATCTCGCAATTGTGACTTTATTTCTCAGAATTGCGACTTTATTTCTCAGAATTGCGACTTTATATCTCGCAATTGCGAATTTATTGCTCACAATTATGACTTCATATCTCGCAATTATGAGATAAAACGTCGCAATTATTATTATTATTATTTTTATTCAGTGGCGGAAACAAGCTTCCACCCCGCCATTTCCATGACACAAGCCCCCAAAAAATCCAAAAAGGACAAAAAATTACGATTTTTCCGTCACTGGAAGATTTTTTCCAGACAAAAAATACATAAATCTCTCGTCATAGGGGGATATGAGGGTGGAAAGCATGGTACTTAGAAAATATTACAGGTTTTCTACTAATACAAAGCTTAATGCTAAATCCTGAAGTATCTCTTTAAGTGAAACGACTAACGACAAAACTTTAAAGAAGCTTTCTGTGTGAATCTGATGAAAAGATTGGTGAAATGAGCTTTAAATGGATTAGTTATCCAGCTCTGTCTGCTACTGGTAATTACGACTATTGTGTCATTTATGATTTTTATTTAAAAATAAATAAATAAAAAACCAGAACCGACGTTGCCCATCCTTGTCCTATACAATAAGTCACAGCGGTTACTTCGTTTCAAACAGGCCCAGTGTGGTTAAAAATACACTTTCTGTTCTAGACTCATTCCCTATTTCTGTTTTGTGGTGTTAAGTTTTGCCCATAGCAATAAAGCAATAGATGAATAAAGGAGGGAAAACTGTCACTTGGTGGCAGAATACACACAGGAATTGATTCTGTTATGTTATCGCCTGCGGGGAAGTCAAACGCCATTTGTCATAATGTCAAGTTGAGCACTAAAAATACACCACTTCAGCACTGCACACCTGCAAAGTGACCCCTTTTAAATGTGTCAGATCATTTAGCTCATTATGTGAGACAGATGGAGAAGCCTTTGTGTTGAGCCTCGCAGGAGCCGTATTCTCATACGAGCCCGTCTGAAGCGACAGAGCTGTTCACGGCAGAGCTCGCTCACTAAAACACCTTCATGTGATTGTGTTTACATAGTTTCATTAAAAGTGCACACTGGTTATCTTAAACAGACTGTATATAAACAATAGATTTTTTTTTTAATTGAATGTAAATAAAATGACCAATAAATAAATAAACCATTAAAATGACATTTTTAATTGAACAGGAATTTAATTATATCAGGAAAGAATCAATTCCTGCATGTATTCTGCCACCAAGTGTGTTTGTTTATTTGTTTTTCCTTTTTTAATTTATTGCTTGAAATAACAGCCTGAAAAAAAGAATTTTGTTGTTGCTGCTATTTTTTTATTTATTGACCATTCGAGACATATGTTAAAAAAAAGGCTTTTATGATTTAATTTATTGATCTCCAAAAATTGTACACACACACACACACACACACACACACACACACACACACACACACACACACACACACACACACACACACACACACACACACACACACACACACACACACACACACACACACACACACACACACACACACACACACACACACACACACACACACACACACACACACACACACACACACACACACACACACACACACATATATATATATTGCACAGCCCTTATATATATATATATATATATATATATATATATAAGGGCTGTGCAAAAATTAATTGCGATTAATCGCATCCAAAATAAAAGTCTGTGTTTACATAATATATTTGTGTGTGCTGTATATAATTATTTTGTATATATAAATACACACACATGCATGTATTCATTTAAGAAAATGTGTTATTCATATATAAAATATTTATATTTATATAATATAGATTATGTATATATATATATATATATATATATATATATATATATACAGAATTTAAGCACAAATAATTCTTAAATATATACATGCATGCATAGGTATTTATATACAAAATAATTATAAACAGCACACACAAATATATTATGTAAACACAGACTTTTATTTTGGATGCGATTAATCGCAATTAATTTTGTAATTATAATTTAAATATATATATATATATATATATATATATATATATATATATACTGTATATATATATATATGTATATATATATGAATTACTGAAATATAAATAAGTTTATAGTAAAAACAATGATATGGTCAATAGCAAGATTTATTTAGAGCCAGATGCATATATTAAAAATGCATTTAAATATCAGTTCAGACTTTCTTATTTAATTAATTTAATTTAATATTTAAAATATTTGATGATAATTTTTATTGTGGTGAGTATAATACACCATGATACAAAGCAGTTTAATGATAATTTAACTAAAAAATACATGCTATATCATACTTGATACACACATTTTCAAAACAATTTACCATAATTTAAGTTGCTTAAATCTTTTAAATGTTCATTTCAAAATTAGCGAACAATGTTCATTTCAAAATTAAGGCATATATATATATATATATATATAGGTGAGCATTGATCATGGTAATGCTAAGTTGACATATGACATATGTTGCTTTGATTTGTGGTCTTTTTGATGTATGCACCACCAAATTTGACTCTATTCATGCAAAGAAGAATAAAGACATACAGTAGGAAAATGAATTTCACTGTTTCTGATCCCAAGAGCTCATAAACACAATGAGGCTCAGCTTTTATTCTTTTGATGAATCTCTTACTCTCAGCATTTGAATTGTAGAATCAATTTCAGTGTCGTGATCGCGAATGAACAATGTCTCCATCTGTGTAAACAAAGCACATGTAAAGTAGCAGATGAATATGACAGCTGATTTAACCTTAGTGTGATCAGTGAGAGGGGGTGTGTGTGTGAAGTGTGGCTGGATTCATCATGAAGTGGTCAGTCAGCTGTGTAAATGGAGCTTATTTGATGCTTGGTTTCACTCACAGAGGAGGAGTATGCAGATTCTCATCTGGACCGGCATGACTCCTGGCCAAAGCAGCCAACCAAGACACCTCGTACCACACACACACACACCCATTATGAGGAGAGATTTGCAGTCAGATCACAAGCTCACAACAAAGAGTGAATGATATGAAATTGGAGAGTCAGTTGTACAAAAAGTCCTTGATGTGAGAGAATAGAAGGCGGTGTTGCACTTGCTGTGTGGAGTCGGTACATGACAAAAACCAAACGTACAAGTTCTGCTGTGCATGTGCTTTAATTGGATTTGATTCGGCCACACATAACTAGACTAGCTAAACAAAGCCCTTATTTTGTCAAGTCAAAATGGAGAATTCAAATAAATAAAGCAGCTTGTTGTCCCTATACATAAAAAAGCGAGTAATGCTTGAATGGCAAATGGTTTTCACGTGTATCCAACACAGTATTGTATAGCCTCGTCAACATTCGCTGTGTCAAAAAAAAGTAAATGTTGCGTTAAACATCACAAAATCACAATCCCATTGTATACCTGCAAAAAATGTATATTTAACATTCATATTAAATTATAAGCAAGAGAGGAAATGTAGCAAAGAATGAGGTATTAGGCTATATAACCCATCTGTGTCACGTGACAGTAACTGGATTTCAGGCACATTTGACTGCAGTGACGAAACCTACTGTTTACAGTGCGGTCCATAATAGATATAAGACTTAAAAAAAAAAAAGATTATTTCACTCAAATTGTTATGCTGATAATAAAATTCGTAATGAAAAATATATTATGATGCAAATAGCAGCAATAATGCAAAATAGCAGCATTTTCTCTCAGATTTGTTGAACGGTCCCAGTGACTCTATCAGGCCTATAAGCAAGATGTGGTCCATTGGTCCACCAGAGGTCGCGTTATCCGAAACATTTCCGCCATTGACAGATTTTTTTATATATATTTTAGCAGTGACTGAAAAATATGAAAGGCGTCCCTCATTTTGACAGATGTAGCCTATTGTAACTACGTAGTAACTGTAATTCTCACCTCTGTACACTTGGTGGCGAGTGCGCTCTTGCTGACTATTAAGTTAATGGTCAACGAATGACTTTTCTGAGTTACGTACAAGCTGTTTTATTGAAGTCTTCCTGTGGTTGAAACCATAGATATCCATAATAAAGGCTAGAAGTCTTACGGCGGAGTCTCTTTCGTCATCACCGGCGGCCATCTTGTCACAGGCAAGCTGTGTGGTTCCTGATGTGAGATGAGTGATCAGCACGAACACAAATACTCTTATCTCGTTGAAATCTTGACGTATTTCCAAAGGCATTGGTTTCTTACAAACGTTATTAACGTGGTGGCTATGATTGTTTATATATACACTTATTATTCATACGTATGCAGTTTCATAACTACATCTCTGACGTTTATAACAAACCAAAACGTTTGAAAATCGGAAGAACATTCAGCAAGATATGATTATTTAAAAAGTACAATGCACCATTAAACACAATGTTACGAGTGAGCGACCTGCCTGTGACAAGATGGCCGCCAGGTGCAGACGTCGACCTCCATTGGCCAGCAGTGCGGACGATACATCTAGCCTTTATTATGTATATCTATGGTTGAAACACTGAGCGATTACATGAGATATAATATTGATTTCGGTAATTTATCTTACAAAATAGATATTTTTTTATGTTCGTTCATGTTTATTTATTTCTGTAACTTAGTAAAGAGAAAAGAATTGATCACGTTCACACGCGCTCCGCTTCGCTTGAACTTAATCTCGTGCCACATTAAAGAGCGCCAAAACGGTATTGTTTTGACTTTTTTGATAAAATGGACATAATTTGAAAGCTGAGACTTTGTTTCATATCAAAAGTAACAAAGCACAACGATTATTGCGATTTATTAGAGAAACATTCATGATGAAATCTGAAAAGCGAAGCACGGCCTGTGTTCAACTTTCGTAAATAAATAAATGCATAATCTTGCCTATATGCTTGTCCTGTAAGCTTGTGAATAAAAATGAAAATGGGAACAAAACCAAGCCTATTAAATGACTTATTATTATTAAAATGTAAAAATTAAAGTGACAGGTAATAATAGATTACGGCAATATGTTTACGACCAAACGCGACCTCTGATTGGCACATAATGACATTAGTTTTTCTGCTCAAATTCATCGTAACGTGATATAGAAATGAAAAGCAGTGGCGTCTCTCTGGAGACAATAGGAGCCCTTGACCATTATTATGACAGAAACAACAGAACAATGACACTTAGCATTAGCTTTAGTCAAATATTGTACATTATATTGCACATTTCTGTCTTCCACTGACTCTTCGATACATTCAATGGCTTGACTGTAAGTGAAAACAGCATAGCAATCAGAAAACACTGTTTGACTGAATTGAGCGTAGACCAAAGGTGTAATTGTTGCCCAGCGGGGGAGTCTGAAGCCACCGCCGAGATTTCCGTCACCTTGGTTTTACTTTTCGATAAAAGTGTGAACAGCGTGTTACTGCGTCCTGTTTGCCCTAGAACAGGACCAACTGCACTTCCTGCAGGCACGACACACTGGCGCACAGCATCATGATGATTGGGTGCAAGCCCCCATTACCCTTCTAGGGAGGGAAGGAAAGCTTATGTGTGTGTGTTGGTGAATCTGTGTCTGCTCGCAATAAATGAGCAGCGTTCACCCATCCGTAGCGAACCTAATGGAAAAGCAAAGAGCATCATTACCTCAACTGATCTCTGCTGTGCCTCTCCCCCCTCCATTCTTTGAAAAATATGGACTGGACATGTCAAAATCCCTTTTCTGAAGGACACGCACCATTTAATGGACAGCTGATGTTGTGAAGCATCCTCAGGTGCAAGCTTGATTATCCGTTTGCAGCATTATTAACAGCATTATCTACAAACAGCATGCACATATACTGCCTAATGAATCATCTACAAGCAAACTTGCTCATCAAAAACTGCTCTTGAGAGTTTGCGTTTTACTTCGACAAGGTCATGAAATGATAGGGCAACAACAACTGTATGTTTTCCAACCTTTAGTAAGCAAATGCCCCTTCAGAACTGTCCTTGCATTAGTATCTTCATGAATTCCTCTCATGTTGAAATTTCATGATGCGTCATTACTTGGCCACCCCTATCTTTTACTAGTCCTTGCAGGTAAAACCATGAACCCGAGGTTTCACAATCCTCAGTTTGTTTGTTCCGGGGTCTTTGGAAATGCCTCCAGTGTTTCGCTTGCTGTAAGCGAAAGCACAGATGAGAAGGGTTGATAACGGCGTCAAAGTCATTATTCCTCCTGCTGCTCCACTGCTTTTCCCCTCCTCTTTTTGCCGCTCACAAAGAAAGGCAGTCTGAGAATCAAGATCGCCCTAAATACTCGTGCTCCAGTTGTTTACACGTAGTCGTGCAGACTATAGACGGCCTTGGGGTCTTGAATTCGGGTTCGGGATGGAGACTGGTACTGCTTGTCCTTCTCCGGGATCAATCTGTCCGGCACCTGACGATCGTCCGCTTGTAGCTTTTCCTGGTGTCGATGCGACTGCTCTCGTTCCGGCGGTTCAGTCTGACTCTGCTGTTCGCAGTGCTGCTGTGTCTGTTGGTCACGGCTCGGCTGCTCCTGGCGCAGCTTCTTCTGTTTTGGCTTGTCTGGGTGGGACGAGCCCGAATCCAATGTACCGCCTCTCCTTCCAGGACACGATAAGCAGAAGATCACCCCTGCGGCTAAAAGGAATCCTGCCGAGACGAACGCCACGTACACCGCCGCCCCCGGCTCGTACTTGCTGCTCTTGGGCACTTTGGAGTCCATGAACGTAGTGATGACCTCATTGGTGAACCAGGATGCGGGCACCAGACACAGGACCCCTGCCACGATGAAACAAGCCCCTGCGGAAATAGCCGTGTGTCCCTTAGAGCGATAACTGCCACCCCATCGAGTGCATTTCAGCCCTAGGGCGGCCAAGCAGAGTCCCATCGTCGCCATCATGCAGGAGAGCACCATAGTGGTGCGTGCGGTCTGAAGATAAGCCGGCAACGCCAGGACCGAGTACTTAAGCGAGCAGCTGAAGACTCCGGTGCTGTACCAGGTGCAGTCCATCCACAGTCCCTGCATCTGCGAGATGGCAGTCATGATATTGTTGCCCACATCCGCACTCACCTTCCAGTTGGGTAGCAGTGTGGCCACCGTGGCACTCAGGACCCCCAGTAACGCCAGAATGAAGGCAAACATCTGCATAGTGGAGGACGGCATCATCGGTCCCGGACTTTGGGTTCCCGTCCCTCTCACCTTGCGGTGGCCCTCGCTTCCCTATCAGCCCGGCGCAGGACCTGACAGCAGATAATTCCTCCGCGCCGGCTCTGCTGGGCTGCGATAAAAACGGAATGAGAATTGAACTGAGCGAACAAGCGTGACGGTCTGACAGATGAGGCACGGGGTCTGATGAGTGGAAGGGAAAGCCGCAATTCTTTGTCCCACCCTATCCTTATTTGGGACATTTGTGTTTTAAGTGAACCAGTGAGCGTTTTGGGGGGAAGTGACTGTAGTGTTGAAAGGCTAATTGTTTTTTGACTTCGCTGCTGCAGAAACAGCCTTTGGGAAGGGTTATGCACATAAAAATGGCACATGACTGCTGCAAGGTAGAAATGGAGCCAATTATCTGGGCAGGGGCGGCTTTTTTGTTGGAGTTAATTGATTTCTGTCCCTTATCTGTGCAAACCATTTGACAGCTTGGAAATTAGAAAGGGAATGAAAATTACCCTTATCTTTTGTTGTCCTTGAATCTCATGAATTGATCAAGACAAGTGCATTGTGAGAGTGCGTTCTGTTTCATTTATCTGGGAACAAACAAAAACCCTTACTTACCCTTTCACGGGTGCGCGATGTATGCGTCAAGCTGTGCTGAAGAGATTTCTTCAAGCTGCTGAAGAAAAGAGAAGGCAAAAAGAATTACTGAAAGAAAAAACTACTGTAAAACTGCCTCTTTCTTTTCAAATAGCATCTCCTTGGCAACCCAGCATATATGTCTAAAAGCTTTTCAGTGTCCTGTGAAAGAACCCCCCCATACGTTCCTGATTGTGAGTGACTGGATGTTTCAGCGTGTGATCAGTAATCACTGTAGGCTGGACAACCCACTTGAAGGTCAGTCAGAAAACACAGGGTAAAGGGGATATGCAAGAAGAGGCGATGGAAATGATGATACTTGATTTTTCTGCAGAAAATCCATTTCGATTACATGTGGCAGGCAATTATCTATGGCTGCACTATCACACACAGGTCAGTAGAAATAGGCTGCTGATTGTGGAAATTGGGGGAAATAAATGTGTTCTCTGTCACTCGAGAGCTGCTAAATGGACAAAGACATTTCTTCAAAGAACCTACAATAAAAAATAATTTGTATATATATATATATATATTTTTGTTTGTTTTATGTTTTGTAATCTCATGATCACACAACACTGTAAAAAATATTGTTGGTTTAACTTAAAAAATTAAGTAACCTGGCTGCCTGGATTGAGGTGGAATTGAAATGGAAAAATTGAGTTAATACAATGAAGGAGATTTAATCGTCAGAAACTCAAATGATTTAAGTTGAAATGACAAAAGAAAAAATTTTGCGATTACAAATCATGAATATATATACGTATATATATATATATTTTACAGTGAAACAGCAGTTTTATCGCTGGAGGTCATTTCTGCATTTTTATTTACTATAATGCATTCTTACTGCTGGATTCTCTAGTGTTATTGGTGGGCTGCACAACTGGCTTTTGACGATGTATTGCCTGAGATAGAGATAGAGAGAGAGAAAGAGAGAGAGAGGGGGGGGGGGGCACTATCTGCTCTTCTGTTCCAAATATATTAATATAAGAGAAACCTTTCTGCCCAGATTTAAAACCTCGATTCCATCATTCATCAGAAAAAAATGTCCTTCTTACTCGGAGAAAATGATAGTACAGCTGCACTAGCGGCTAAATATGTGTTAGCTATTCACAACGCCAGAGACCGCTAGTTCTCTAAAGACCCACTGTGGTTATTCATTTATCAAGATTGGTTGTGTTTATGTATCTATTTGTTTCTATGCCACATGACATGATCTATACATATATGTTTTGTTTGTTTGTTTTATTTATATATAATAAGTAATCGCAACATTTTTTCTTTTGTCAAATCAACTGAAATAATTTATGTAGTTCAGATAACATAATATTTTGAGTTTCTGGTGATTAAATCAATCTCCTTTATTGTATTAAGTCTTTTTTTTCCCATTTCAATGAACTTAAAATTCTAAGGCAACCAGGTTACTTAATTTTTTTAAGTTAAACCAACATTATTATTTTACTGTGAAGTTGATGCTTTGGCAACATTGTTGTTGCACAGTCATGCTAGTATAGCAAATTTGAAATTGAAATTAAATTGAAATTGAGAAAGAGAGAGATTTAGATTTGGACAATGAATCTGTTATTGCTGATAACAATGATGACATAATGCAGAGGAAAGTGTTTGTATGTAAATTGCAGCAACTATCATATTTTGAACAAGATGAATGATTATTAATGAATGAACAGCTATAATTTTTGGCACTGTTTTTTACTTTTTCTCTATGATGTTGCTGAATGTGGACAGATACAAATCATGTAAATGAGTCTTGACTACACTGCACTACAGTATCTCATATAAATCATATGGTTGTACTGTATGGCCTTGACTGTAATAATAACCCTCAAAACAATACATTTAATGTGTTCATGCTGTCTGTGTCAGTGTACAGTTTGTCTGATTCCTCACATCTGAGAGACGTATAATGTACACAGGACACAGTAGTTTGACTTTCTAAGCAAATTAAATATTCTCATATTATTCAGTGGTGGACAGTAATAAAATACCATTTACTTTATACTGTATTTAAAGTGATGGTTCACCCAGAAATGTAAATTCTGTCATATTTTACTCGTCCTCAAGTTGTTCCTGTATGAATTTCTTCTGTTAAACACAAAATAAGATATTTTGAAGAATGGTGGTGACCAAAAAATTGCTGGTCCCCATTGACTTCCATAGTATTTTGTCCCTTTAACTGTTTGTTTACCCATATTTTTCATAATGTCTTCTTTAGTGTTCAACAGAAGAGAGCAATCCATACAGTTTTTTTCACTGCAGTTTTAAGGAGAAAATATGCATTTACACATGCATTGTTTTAAAGTATATTAAAAACATTAAAAACTTGATTTTCATTTTTGAATTGTTTTTAAGTTATATTATCTTGTCAGTTTATGTATTTTATTGTCTAATTTTGTTTGATTTTACTGCACTTTGGTCAGCAGTGGCTGTTTTAAACGTGTTTTCGAAATAAAATTGCCTTGCTATGGTTAGTTTAGAAATGTTTGGTCAGGAGAGGCTCGAGTCCCAGGACTGATCTTGTGTATTGTGGCATGTTTAGCCTCTGGATGTTTGTAGGGCGTGGGAAAATATAATGGAAATTCTCTTTTCTCGAGGGATGTTTTTTCTCTCACCACAGCTCACTTGGTCATCATAGAAACTATGATTTGACACAAGTTTCAACTAAACGTGTAACAGGAAAGAAACTAAATCAAAAGGTTCATGGAAAAAGATGAGTATAAACTTATAAAACTTCTTTTATTATTATTATTCAGATGTTGCTAAACACTAAAATAAGTAAAATGGCTTTGGGGAGGAGAGATTAGATGGTTTAAATCAAATTGCAAGAATGATCTCGGTAAGATTTATGTCAGAAGTTTATCTAGCATGCATAACATTTTTAGTTTTATCCAGGTGGCGACGCATTGTGAAATATTCCTTGCATAATCCACCAAAACAAATACTGTATATGACAATATTTACACACTTTTTTGTAAAAAGATTTTTTTTATGATTTTTAAAAAGTCTCTTCAGCAAAGCTGCATTTATTTGATTAAATATACAAAAAAGTAGTAATATGGAGAGAATTATTACAAGAAGAATTATTACAATTTAAGAATTATTACAATTTAAAATTGTTTTCAGAACTGTTTTCTATTTGAATATATAATATTAACATGCAATTTTACCTGTGATCAAAGCAGAATTTTCAGCATTATTATTTTTTAAATGCCTTTGAACGGCAGTGTATGATGACCTACAGTTCACATCAATACACAAAGGAGAAAAAAACCCTGCTTAATCTATTTTATCTATATATATATATATATATATATATATATATATATATATATATATGAAGAGTTCAGATGCAAAAGCCTCTAAATGCCATTTGAAATTTTCTTCTTTAATGATGATTTTTATCAAACTCGTATATATAAGTTCAGTAATTTCACTTAAATAACAATTAATAGGTAATTATCATTGCCATTTAAGTGAAATCACTGAACTTAAATATACAAGCTTGATAAAAATGATCATTCTAGAAGAAAATTTCAAATGGCACTTAGAGGCTTTTGCATCTGAACTCTTCATATATATATATATATATATATATATTAATGTGTAAATATTTTATTTTCATAAAAATAATGTGAAATGTAGTTTGTCTGTTAAAATAATGTAAAATACCATTTATTAGAGCTTTTCAGACATCTTGAAATCTAAGGTGAACAGGGTCAGTAATGAAAACGGATGATCACAGATCAGTGGCACAGACAGAGACTGTAGATCTGTCGGCTAACAATGATATCTGGCTGTTCCAGCACAGCCCTGCACCATCACTGAAACCCCTCTCTCTCTCTGGCACCTACCGGCACAGCACAAGCTGCATTGTTTTTACATCTGACAAACACTAAATCATTGTAGTGATTAAAAGTGATTTTTCTTTGTCAATTTACTGGATTATACGTTTTCTGCAGAGATTGCTGCTTGAGAGAGAACTGCCTCCACAGTGCAAGGTGTTGATCTGAGTGGGTTTTTAACACATTGTTTATGGTTGCTAAGGTGTTTTTTTTTAACGTGTTGCTATGTGCTAAAGTGTTTTGAGTGGTTTTCTAACACAATGCAAGGTGTCACTGTGCAGCCACTACCGTGTTCACAGTGCTTTTTTAGTGCGCAGATGTGTTGTAGAAATCCTTCTTCTGAGTGGTTTGTCGCACACAGCGGTGTGGTTGCGTTTACACCGTTTTTTAACTAAAAGTGGAAAACTTTGTATGCATTTTGGCCATGCGTTTACTCGACCACTGTGTTTTGAAGGCCTGAAACAGTTTTCAAAGTGCACGTTTTTTAAAATAATACTGTATAAAAATGTGTTCAGTCTGTAGCATTTCTTTACAACGTGACATCGCCAACTACTGGCCTGGCATGATACAGCGTTTTTAGTCGTTTTCACGGCCCGGATCCCGAAAATGTTTCCAGGTTTAGTGCATCGTTGTTGTGTAAACGTCATTTTTTTTGCATGTTGTGGTGCAGTTACGAAGTGTTTTGAGTATTTTTGTGTGTCGCAATGCTTTTGTTTTTATTTATTTATTTATTTATTTTTATTTGTTTCAAGGATATCTCATTTTCGAAGGGGTCCCGATCTATTTACCTATTTTAACGTCATTGTGGTTGCTAAGGGGGTTTGCGTAATTTGTTTTCTCGATTCTACAAGGTTGTATATTAGCATTGCTAGGTTGCTTACTAGCTCAACTCAACAAACTTTAACTAAAGGCACGGTCAAAGTAGCTTTGCAGGCAAATAAGTGCATTGTCCTTTATTACGTAATGGTGTAATGCAGCTTACACTACCTGCCAAAAGCTATTGACAGGAGTCTCTTATGCTCACCAAGGCTGCATTTATTTGATTGAAAATGCAGTAAAAACAGTAATAATGTGAAATATTATCATAATAAAAAATGTTTTTTTTTATGTTGTTGTTTAAAATGTAATTTATTCCTGTGATGCTAACAAAGCTGAATTTTCAGAATCACTTTAAATTACTCCAGTGTCACATGATCCTTCAGAAATAAATTACATTATTACATGATTTACTGCGCAAGAAACATTTATTATATATATCGATGTTGAAAACATTTTTTTTTGGAAACTGGTACACTACCATTCAAAAGTCTAATTAATTAGATTTATATATAAAATAATAGACTTTTATTCAGGAAGGATGCATTAATTTGATCAAAAGTGACAGTAAAGACATAAAAGAGCAAAGTGCTGTTCTTTTGAATTTTCTATTTATAAAAGAATCCTGTTAATAATGCAAAACTGTTTCCACAAAAAATCTGTTTTCAACATTGATAATAATATGCATATTAGAAAGATTTCTGAAGGTTCATGTGACACTGAAGACTGGAGTACTGATGATGAAAACACAGCTTTGACATCACAGGAATAAATCACATTTTTAAATTATATCAACTTAGAAAAAATTACTGTTACTCTTTTTACTGTATATTATTGATCAAATAAATGCAGCCTCAGTGCGAATGAAGAGACTTCTTTCAAAAACATGAAGAAATCTACCAAACTTTTGACTGGCAGTGTATAGTGATCAATAATTTGCATTTTCAAAGTTTAACAAACATGACTGGATATGTCTGAGGCCCCTCCTTCAATTTATGTTTTTTGCATGTGTGTTTATATATATACTGTATATGTTTCATCAACTAGACAAAAATTCAAAAAGTCTGATAGTATTCAGCTAATAAACTGTAAATAATCTCCCATGGTGTCTAGTAGCTAATTACTCTCTGTATATGTTTATAGTAAAGAAAGAAAAGAAATATCTCACTAACCTGTATGTCTTGACAGCTACCACCAGAATATGCCAACACACATATTGATCAGCACACGTGTGTGACGTCCAGGTAGTGGGAGAGCGGGACGCCCTAAACGTGACACAGGGTGGGCGTCAGGCTGAGTGCGGCACACTCCCCATGAGCGCCATGCTGACGGTCATTGTGTCCAATCCCATAGTTCCCACTAATACTTTTACTGTACCAGAGCAAGACTCTGCCCTGAGACTTTCCCTCCGATATCTCCAGTTCTGGATGCAACTTGTGCCATGTATACAAGTCTAGAAGGCCCAAGAACTGTGAGTGAGATCCAAACCAGCTGATTCAGAGAATGACAAGGCTAAAAAGCAAACCGGAGAAAGCCAACGACAGGCTCTCTGAATGGTTTTGAGAGAGGAAATGAGGCAGAGTCTGCTTTGGTTACTTCAGCAATCTGTCAGTTCGTTTCAGAGCAGACAGAGGGCAGGGGAAGTCCAGCCTTGGGATCCGAGACACTGCTCTCTCCACTTCCCACGCTCTGCCTCATAAAGATCCGTGTTTGCTCCCGTCCTCCGGCTGCTTGTGTTGATAAGGATGGAGTCTCATTCACAGTTGATGTGTTGGAGAGGTGGGCCGTCTTTATGGTCCTCCACACTGATGTTACTGTGGCAACAGGCGCTTGGGCTGCTTTGCCATTTCCCCAACATCCATTTTCTTTTTTGACACAATTCCTACAGTATGCGTGTTCTATTCAGGTTCCTTAAAAGACACACTTGGACATTTCACTGAGTCATGTTAGATTTCAAAACTCATTTCAAATGTATTCTGAAAAAATAAATAACTTCTTGAGAGATTTCCCATTCAAAACCCATTTAATCCCACTGGTCACAATTGTGACTGCATCTTTTTTCTTATTTCTGGAAGCCCTAAAAGTTTTGTTATTGACTTTGGGCAAAATATTCAACTTAAATTACATAATAGATTGTCTTGATTAAAATCTATTAATGTCATGTGTAGTGTAATGTGACTCACATGACCAGATCAGTTTAATTCCGTCACCTTGGGGTTCTAAGCATGCGTCAAAACCGCCGCCATCTTGGAAAAGGGTCTTGTCATAGGAAGGACATAGGTAACGATGCTATCTCTGCCTTTACTTTCGAATTCATTGATGGTGGCGGACTTTTGTGCAGCGTATGATGTTCACGGATGAAATCTGAACAAGGAAGAATGTTTTTGTTTTGTTTTTTAATGTAAAAAAAAAAAAAAATTCTGGAATCAATGATAAATACATTTCTGACCGTTGGAACAAACCAAAAATGATTTATGGTGATTTCATTTCCGTTAGACCTGTGTCTACATTGATGCTGATGCATTACCATCACCAACATTGTTAACATTTGTTATCTCGGTTATTTACAGATACGTTAATGAAGTTAAGTGACTTGATGTACAACACATTTAGAAGCTAACGTTAACGTTTTCTAACGTTCGCCTAGCGTTACGTTAGAGATTTTAAAGATACTTAACTTGTCAGAATATAACAGATGTAGACATCCTTGTTTAATTTATCCACGTTTAGTTGGTGTTGTGGTCTACCGCATAACTTAATCGCATAACTTTATCCAGAGCAGACATTGATCTCGGTTGAGATGTGGCTTGGGAAAGGGTAAAAAAAAAAAACACCGTCGCCCAGGCTCTCAGGAACCTATTGTCGGAGTTGCATGTACCCCATGCACACCGGCTGACCATTTTAAACTGAAAATGACAAGAAAAAACTAATGAAAACTGACTAACTGCAATGCATTTTAATGGTAGTGGAAGCAGAGAATGTCTGAGTGTATTGGGTTAGCTGCGCACTGTGATTGGCTCATCGCGTTCGAGGGTGTGGCTTAGCCATAGGTCAATTGTGACCGGTAGTATAACAGTGCTCAGTTCAACTCATGAAAAAGGGGGGGAAAAACAAAAGTGTTGCGTTCATAATTTTGTTCAGTGTACTTATCAGAATCACAGAAATGTGTTGTTTCAATGTGTTGGACCTTCTAGACGTACGTGATTATATATATATATATATATATTTTTTTTTTTTTTTTTCGGAAAACTCCATACTTAAGTCACTCACCCATGCGTCTCTTCATATCCGTATTAGTAAATAGGATGTCCCGATACCACTTTTTCACTTCCGATACCGATACCGATGCCGCACCTTTGGCTTTTGCCGATACCGATATTAGTCCGATATTTTTTTTTTTTCGTGGTCCGACGTGCCGTATACGGCCCACAGGGTGGTTTATAGGTTTAACTTTGTGAAAGACAAAACAAAACAAACACAAAAGTAAACATAAATACATATCTTTGGAAAGCTGAGAAACTCGTGATTCGAACGACGTAAACCATTTTAAGATACAATCAACACAGCGGGCACAATCTGTCTCTTTGTCAGACCACCAACAGCCAAAACAAACCAACACAAACTGGAAGAAACTCACCAATTAGCCATCTGTTAGTCCACATTCCAACAAAAATGGTTTGGTTTCACTGTAAAGCGTCCATACAATCCAATTTGAAGAAGTTTTTAGTCCAAAACAATTGTATATATGAATAAACATCCATGGAATGTAAATAGTAGCATTTCGCGTTAGCCGACAGCGCTATCACAACTTCGACGCACTAATGCTACGTTCACACCGGACGCGAATAGGGCGTCAGGCGCGAATGATTTCAATGTTAAGTCAATGCAAAGACGCTTTACGCGCGTGAAAAATTCCTGCGGCGCGAATGAGGCGTGGAGCGCGGCGCGGAAGACGCGAATACGCCTCATTCGCGCGTCAAGTTGGCGCGAATTGAGCGTTGTGCATTCACGCGTTTGACGCGAATTCGCGTCTGCCGCCCGAGTTGAAAAATCTGAACTTTGGCGTGAATTCGCGCCGCGTTAACCAATCAGGAGCCTAGCTGCTTGCTCACGTGGTGAAGTGTCTGGATGCTTCAATAAATTGTTTTGTTAATATGACTAAATGCATGGTGGGATTATGCACAACAAAGCAAATGTTTCATCACTTAAAACATTATTTCTATATGGAGACATGTTCATTTTGTATTGAATGTTATTCATTCCATATCTAGAAATAGTATTATGTTGTAAAGACAATCAACATATGTGCATTCGTGTCTGGACGTGAGAGAGAGAAGAAAAAAAAATCACAGGACAGGTTAATAACTTTTGAAGGCTGGCTCTATTTATTATCAAAACAAAAATAAATGACAGCTAGATTAGATGGATGAGGGGCCGGGCGAGGGTGATCCTCGCTCAGATGCGGGACAACAGGTCATCAAACTGGGCGCGTGACAGGCGGAAGTACCGCTGACAGCGGCCGTCATCCAGCGCAGCTCCTGGAGCGTGCGAATGGTGAAACTCGCCAAACGGTTCGGCTCCGAAGGGTCCGGTGGACACAAATATACGGCGACGATGATCCCCACGCCGCTGTTCTGCTCTCCAGAGTAAATACAGAGCGGTAACTCTCTTGATGAATGCTCGGTCGACATAAAAACAATGACCGCCAACGGATTTTGATTCTGACGCGCGTCACGCGCGTAAATTTCGCTTCAAACTTTACGCGCGCCAGTTTCGCTCTTGACACGCGAATTAACACTAGTGGTCAAGCGTCAAACTAGACGCGTCAGGCGCGAATTTGACGCGCGATTCGCGTCCGGTGTGAACGTAGCACTATTGATCCGTCTACAGTTGAAACGTAAACATTGGAGAAAAAAGAATGTCAAAATGGCCGCTGACCCATGAACTATTGATTGACAGGTCATTTTAGCCAATCGGCGAGTGTTAGGGGTGTCTTCTAACCTCCAACAGCCAACGAGCGTGCCTGGTGAAGATCGGTACCTACCTCTCTTTGAGTGACAGTTTATCTATCCAGTTGCAATAGAGAATGAAATGACGCTATTTTCTGATAGCCAATGAATTTCTGAAAAGACTGAAATGCAGCTTTTGTTCCGTGCGCAGAGCGAGAGTGATTCTCTGCGTGCGTGTGCGTAAACACAACAATCATCACGTGACAGGCTGCGCCGCTAAACTGGATATCGCTCATATTTTTTTCTCCCCTCCGATCTCCGATCTAGCGTTCTGGGCCGGTATCGGCGCGATACCGATGCCGTGGATCGGATCGGGACATCCCTAGTAAAAAGTTGATCTGGCCACTTTAACGCGTGTGGTGTGGGAGTGGCAGAGGTTAGTTGTCACAAGAGAGAAAGTTTGACATGGAGCCGCTAAATCTCCAACCTACGGGTAATTGCATGTTCTGCTGGTAAATGAGAACGCATCAGAGCTCGTAATAAAACAAGAATCAACATTGGCTTGGTTTTTCCAAGGGGGTAATCCATCGGCCAGAAGTTGAAGCCTCGCGGGAGCCGCCATTGTAGCAGAACTTCACCTGCTGTTAGCATCCCATTGACTCCCATTCATTTTGGCGTCACTTTGACAGCGAATAACTTTACATCTGAGGCATCCGAAGACTTCATTTGTCCATTATTTATTTCTAAAGAAACACAACAATGTAAAAAACGCTCCATTAGCTTGTATCCTACGTTATGGCCCCGTCCGTTTTTGAAACAAACAGGCTAACGATTGCGTCATAACCATACAACTTTCTGTCGCACAACAGAGACATTACCGTATAGACAGGAGGAGAAGCTCACGGGCAATCTTTTACTGTCTATTGGGCAATCGGGGGGACATGGAGGCATCAAGTCAAGGGAGAAGCCCATAGACAGAGAGTCCATAAAAGCAACGGGACGAAATATTTCAACAACGTTTTTGAGGAATTAGGTAATTCAGATTTGTCTTGGCAGAGCTACTAGAAGATTTAACTAAGATTTGACTGTCGTCAAGCCTGCGCAGTCGCTCAGACATTAGGCAGAATGTGGAATATTCGCGCTTCAGTCTTCTCCGTTGAAATCAATGGGGTCGCTCTGTCCATTTCTTTTACTGTCTATGGCTAAATCTCCAACCTACGGGTAATCGCACGTTTTTAAATAAACGCCAGAACAAAGGAGAGTCTGCTGGTAAATGAGAACTTGTCAGAGCTCGTAATAAAACAAGAATCAACATTGACTTGGTTTTTCAGAGATGATGAGAACTTTGGGATTTGAAATCGACACAGAGATGGTGTTTTTATTACTCACAGGTATTGTTGTCAAAACATTCGTTACTTTGGTACCAAGTCGGTACTAAGTATCGTAGGTATCGAGTACCCGCTCAAGCCCGGTTCTGGATGCGCATGCATGCACGAAGGGTGTGAAGTTGCGTCCTCTTCATGAAAGTGCTGAGACAAGGTTACTGTTAATTCAGAACTCAGTTGCTGGGATTATTACCCATTCACATACTGTACCTCTGATCATATAACACATTGGGAACATTGGCTTCCAGTTCGTTATCGTATCCATTACAACATTTTACTGCTAACGTATAAAACTCTTCATAATTTGATTCCTCTCTATCTCTTAGATCTTCTTCCTTTGTATACTTTTTCACATTTTTTGAGATCATCCTCAGCAGAATAATTGGCTGTTCCAAGTTTTAAGTTGAGTGCATTTAGTGCATTTAGGCTTTCAGTTGTGCAGCGCCAAAATTACGTAATTCATTACCATTGCACATTGGCCAGTTGGATTCAATTTCCCTTTTTAAAGCTCAGATTAAAACGTATATGTTTAGAATAGCTCTTAGTGATTTGATTGATTTGATTGTATGTTTGATCTGTCTTTTTTATTATATTGCTGTATGAAGAGACAAAACAAATCCTTTGCTTACAATAACCTTCTCCTTTTACTTGACTTGACTACATTATCTCCCCGATGGATCATGTGAGCTTCACGGCTCATTTGCATGAAGTCAAACTTAACTTATTCATGGCAGATTAGCTATTCTTATTGAAAATGAATGTCTCTATTTTGCTGCAAATCGTTGTCAACAATGCAAAGACAACTACATTTTATGTAAAGCAAAACCTAAAAGCTAAAACTTTAACACTGTTCTTTAGGCAAGCTCTAGTACAACTTCTGGGAGTGCAAATGTTCTTTTTCCTCATCCCTCTTTTCAATCTAAGAGACAAAGAAATGTGCTATCAAAGCCCACGTACACAATTAACATCGCCCACAAAAATCCTGAACAATGGAAGCTAGAGAAAAGGGCTCGTAATTATGACTCATGTTTTTTTTCTTTTTCATTTCTCTCTCTCTCTCTCTCTCTCATACTTTTTAAACAAGGCTGGTTCTGCCTGTCAGAAAGAAAGAGTGACTGAGAAAGAACTAAGTCGATGTTCAGAGTCTCTCAAAACATGGCAACGTACAAAGCAGTCAAGGAAAATGTAAAAAATTCAGCTTCACATATTAAACGCTAAAGGCATGTTCACACCAAGGAGGATAACTATAATCATTATGATAACGGTATAGTTTTAAATAATATTGATTATTCATTCATTTTCCAAACCACAACTATAACGACACAGATAAACAATATCGTTGGAATCACTTTCAGAGCTTTTATTTTTTAGCCATGAACAATAAAACACTGATATCCAATCAGAATCCATCTCAAGCATTTAAAGTTTAAGTGACAGACAATAAAAGTGCATGGTGCTCAAAATAAACAGAACATTATCATGCGGTGGTGTGGATGTTGTCCTTATACGTAGTTATCTTTTATAGCTCGTTCTTGGTGTGAACGTGATCTGAACCTGGCTGCTCGAACATTTGTTTTATGTAGGAGATCAAGATTAACAAGACTTTCATGCTATCAGAAAATATTATAGAACACAGTATTTATTAAATATTTAAAAAAAAAAACATTTTTCACAAGGTTCGTTTAGTTAAGTCATATATTTTTACAAATAAATTACAATGGCCAAAACAGAGCATATCAACATTTATATCTTAACAGTATTTTCAAGCTTAGGCTAAACAACAAAGAAAACTTACGTTTTTAACTTACGGAATGTAAAACATGCCTTTGAATAATAGTAATGAAAAAAAATATCACACATTACAAATGTGGACACAAAACGTCTTTAAGAAACATGTACAAGTATAATTTAGAAAAAAAAAACATTTCATATTGAGACCAGCCATTTCAGTACTGAGCCGAGAAAAGCCTTTGTCGAAAGAGCAATACGCATGTAAAGCTACAGTATTTACATACAGTGAAACAGTCTTCGCTCGTGTATTAAAAATACATGTGTCAGCCCATATGGAACGCTCTGGCCATCGAGATCCACTTTAGAGATTTCTCTATCTAGAGATCCTGAAGACCTCCATCAGCTTGTTGAGGTGAGCTTAAGTAGGGTTTGAGCTAAACTCTGCAGGAAAGTGGATCTCGAGGGCCAGAGTACCTTGAGATTGGCAAACTCTGCTCTGAATTTAATGCAGGATTATCAGGATGTTCATAGTGGCTCTGTTCCAAACCCCAGTGAGCTGACTAATGAAACCTCAGAAACAATTTTTTGAATTTAAAACTTTTTTTTTTTTAATTTGCAAAAACTAGTTTTTAAAAATTATATAATTTATCATTTATAGGTAATTGCAACTTTTTATTCTAATTCGGACTTTTTTTCCCCTCAAGTTTATGAACTCACAATTCTGAGAAATAATCCGTGGCAGAAACAAGCTATAAAATAAATATAATTAAAATAAGATTCAGAACTCCGAATGTTTTGAGAGTTGAATGCTATTCAGCGATCTCACTCTTTTAAACCAATTAATTTCATGAATTTATTTATTTAATGACATTTCCAGTCATTCACGATTTATTTTAGTATTTCATATTTTTATTTATTCACAATTTTCTACCTTTTAGAGCTTGGCGTTTTAAGACTTTTCCAGGTCTATTTTTTTTTATTATGTATCGTACTGTATATGCAGGTTTTTCAAGACTTTAAGCTGCATTTATTTGATGACAAATACAGTAAAACATATATTATTACATCATTGCAAAGTACATGTATTATAATATTATAACAAAAATAAAATAATTTATTTCTTACGATTTTAATATAGTTTAAAATATAATTTATTCCTGTGATGCAAGGCTGAATCTTTACTCCATCTACTCCAGTCTAAGATTTGATGCTTTGCCATTAAAATATATTAATGAAAAAATAATTTAAATTGTAATAATTACTGAATTTTTTATCAAATAGAGGCAGATTTATTGAGCATATGTGACTTTTTTTTAATCTCACAGTAAATCTTCCAAACATTTCTGACCGGTAGTGTTCTTCTCAGAGTTAAATAAGTAACTTACATATTCCTTGAAGAATACATGTGATGCTGCCTTAGCTCTAAGTAGTCAGCTCACTAGATTTGGCAACAGAGCCACAGATATAAAACTGTCTGGGTAAGAGCTGTTCATATCAAGGCACGATAATCATGTGTTAGTGCATTTCAATGTTCATTGCACCAACTTCCTCTATAGGCTGGGAATGGCAGCTTTTTGGATGCCCATGACCGTGTCATAAAAGCAATCCTCGTTCACGACCGATCCCAGGCTCTGCACGCTGTAGTCCCTGGCCAGCAGGGTGTTGAGGTCCAGCCCTGGAGCGTCCTCCAGCAGAGTCACCTGACTGCCCTGAAGGCTGCTGGAACTGCTCTTGCTCGTTCCTTGCGGTTCTTCTACAAAGTTCAGCCTCTGGAGTTGAGCTTCCAAGGCGCTGGTCAGGGAGCACAGCGTGGGGCTCTTGCTCAGAGCAGAGTTCCCTCCTCGGCTCGGGATGGGGGGCTCAGAATGAGCGTATCCGTCGAGCAGGCGGCCCTCGTCCGGGTCTCGAGTCTTTGGCTGTGGCAGCCAGGAGTTTGTTCTTAGCGCTCCTGGGTGGCTCCTCCTGGGGAAGGTGAAGTTAGAGTTTACATCTTTGAACCGGCGCTCGACCGGTGCCGTCCGCTTGGCGTTCTCTCTCAAGAGGGTGCGGATGGTCCTCACTGCACTGGCTTTGTTCTCCAGATTACTGCAAACAAACAAAACAAAACCAGAGGACATTTGAAATGTGCTTCATGTATTTAACAATGCGCACTTGTAGTGTATTTCACATCGTAGCCCTCAATCGGGTCATGGGGTCTATACGACCCCAATCGACTTTTACTTAATAAAAAAAGTTTCCCTTCATATCAGTGGAATAAGATTTTGTGACTTTTCATACATTATCTACTGTATCTATACACACACAAATAAACTAGGCTTGATTCGGTTGTTCTGAAGGTACAGTATGTAAAAAAAAAAGTTTACACTTCTGGTCTTCGAGGTCAATATGACCCCACATTGAAATGAATGGGAAATGTGAGAAAAACTAAATATATTTTCTTCATGTGTCAAAAAATAAATAAAAAATCAGCAATTTTTTACACAGAAATGAAGGCCTAGTACTAGAGCATATATGCGATGTATCATAAAAAAAAATAACATTTCATATGGAAGGCAATGCTGTAGTTGAGGAATTGTGTGGTATATGGATACAAAAGTACTTTATATCTCCAAAAACACAGCATTAATGAATAGATGAGAAGTAAACAAAAAAATGATTTATTATTTGTATGACTAAAAATGTATATTTTTTGTACAATTACTCAATCAATTGTTGGGGTCGTATAGACCCCGAAACCCAGTAGTGTAAGCAGGAAATGTCAACGAAGACCATTTAAAAGTATATATTATTTAAAAGAACTTTACTTGCAGATTAAATAAATGAAATAAAAGGCCACTTAAGTGTATTTTGAGAGAATACACTTTCATGGCTATGTTTCTGAACACACTTATCTACTCTTTTAAAAGGCTTTAATAATCTTATGTCATGCTGTAAAGTACACTTATTTTGATGTGTTGACTAAGTACATGTAAAGAGCTTGAATTTAACTGAGTGTATGTGTAAATGTGGAATTACAAATATATTTAATATCATTTTTTTTTAATTGCAAGTCTGAAAACATTACATTGTTGGCACTTAAGAATATTATTCACATAATTAGTACTCTTTTCTAAATGTAAGCTTAAAGGAGTAGTTTTGAAAAAAAACTTTGCTTATAATTTACTCACCCCCATGTCATCCAAGATGTCCATTTCTTTCTTTCTTCAGTCGAAAAGAAATTAAGGTTTTTGATGAAAACATTCCAGGATTTTTCTCCATATAATGGACTTCAGTGGGAACCAAACGGTTCAAGGTCCAAAAGAAACTTTAAGTACAAACTGCAAACTTGTTCAAAGGGCTTTAAACGATTCCAGACGATGAATAAGGGTCTTATCAAGCGAAACGATTGCTCGTTTTATAAATAAATAACAAAGTTTAAGTTTTATAAGCTCAAACGCTCGCCTTGCTCTGTTCTGTAACGCACTCCTGTTCGAACTCGTTCATCAAAATGAACAAATCTTTTTCCGAGTCATTTGGTTCATTCGGCAAAAGAAACGAACGAATTGATTCGGAAAAAGATTTGTTCATTTTGTTGAACGAGTTCGAACAGGGGAGTCACGAACGTGCGTCACAGAACAGAGCAAGGCGAGCGTTTGATCTAATAAAACTTAAACTTTGCTATTTTTTTTTTTAAAAAAGAGCGATCGTTTCGCTTGATAAGACCCTTATTCATCGACTGGAATCGTTTAAAGGCCTTTGAACAAGTTTGCAGTTTGTACTGAAAGTTTCTTTTGGACCTTGAACCGTTTGGTTCTCACTGAAGTCCATTATATGGAGAAAAATCCTGGAAAGTTTTCATTAACCCTTATGCTGCATTAGGGACATTTTTGGTCTTTTGCAGTTTAATTTCTTTGACCATTTTGGCTGTTTTAATGCAAATGGTATGAAATTTGGCAAAATTGTGACTTTTTGGATACATGTAAAAAATGTGATCCCATTTTGCAAAATATGTATAACACACACTGTGTAGAAATAGTAACACTCAGCACCATAAAGACCAAAAATGGCCCATTGAAACCCATTAAAACGTTGTTTAAATCTGAGGCTGTCAGTAATACATGAAACATGATTTTTGCACAAACATCCTTTCATTTAGAAGCAAAAGCATTATATTTGCATTATATAGTGTATTCCACCAGATGACGTCACTACATATTTATTCCCTATGGGTGGAAATGCACCTTATTTTAGGCAATAGGCAATGTTTAATAGGTGGCCATTTTTGGTCTCTAACGCGCTAAGTGGGATTTTTTGCAAAGTGGGACTGTGATAATCCAAATCTAAAGTTTTCTCTTTGCATTTAGTTTATTGAAAATAATTGAATTTTTGTGTTTTTTCCTCTTATACAAATCGATGGTTTCGCAAACAAAACTGGTAATTAAAGGGTTAAAATCCTGAAATTGAATACATTTTTGGTAGTTATGATGAGGACTGATGCTGGTTAAAAGATTTAACTTGGTAAAAGTGGAAAATAATAATAATATATAATATTTTAGGCAATGTTTAATATGTGGCCATTTTTGGTCCTTAATGCACTCAATGGTGTTAAAAATCTAATGCAGCACAAGGGTTAAAAACCTTAATTTCTTTTCGACTGAAGAAATAAAGAAATGGACATCTTGGATGACATGGGGGTGAGAAAATTATCAGCAAATGTTTTTTGAAAAGTGAACCAATCCTTTAAGTTTACCTCTTTTTCTTAAGGGATTACAGTGATTTTAGTCAAGTCACCTTTTAACAATATACTGTAGATTGTTTCAAAGCAGCTTTACAGTGATAATAGGACATTACAGTAACATGCGCATCACGTGTTTACTCTATAGGTATGCGTGTTTGAATATGTACGCAGGTGTGTGGTCCTTCTTTACGAAAACCAACCCTCAACAAACTACATCTCTGGCCTTAAAAATGTATAATAATTATTTTTTATCGCTTCCAAGTAGCCACGTGCACTGGAAAGTACAAATTTCAGAGATAATCCACAATAACTGTTCTGTTTATAACCCTCTGTCGATCCGCCTGTGGACGGGGACACAAAAATGCGGAAGTATAATCTGTAGTTTTCGTTCACGAAAGCCCTGGCACTGTCAAATAAACATGAATTTCTCGGCAATCCAGGGAACATGGAGAAACGATGTTTATCTATACTACCAATATGGAACAATACAAAGCGGGTTGAAAATTGGCGAAGTTACACTTTAAGGGATTTTTGAGTCCGTAAAACTGCCTTAAAGCAATAGTTCACCCCCAAAATATAAGTTCCGATAATCAATGCCGGTTTCAAGTGTTAACTTTAAATATCGGTTACCTGCTGCAGAGCTGGAAGAACATCTCTGGCCGTCCCTCCACTTCAGACTTGGTGTGAACAACCTCCCAAACACAAGGGTTCTCTGACCCTGAAAGAGCCAAGAGAAGGGAGTTTAAGCACGTTATGGATTGCATTTGACATTTTTTGGCAATGTTTGGGTTTTTAAAAGGGCTTGAGACTTTAATGATACACATTTTTTAAATGATGAGCTCTGATGTGATGTTTTTAAGAGGTTCTTGAAGTCCTCCTTTGAATACCATGTTTCTCTTGGTCTGTCTTGGATCTACATTCTGCCCATGTCAAACTCATGTTCAACAGAGATATGTGTTAGTTTAAACAGGAAGATCATGTCACACACACCTGCTGAATTTCCAGGTCGGATCTGTAGGGATGATACGGGAATGAGCCAGCGGAATTTAAAAGGATCCAGATCCCCTGGCCGTGAAGAAGTCTAGTTGGAAAAACATTCAAATGCCTGTTATATTAGCTGTCAGTAAACAACAAGAACGCGGCTGTCATTTTAATGTTACTTTAGTGAGATGGTAAAACTAACACCATTAATCATAACCTCGGATCCGCATGCAAATTCTGTTATTTAATCCTGAGGTTTCATGCTTCAGGATAATGCCCAGTATCAAAATAAAACTAGCAATATATTTATTGAAAAATATGAATTTATTCAGATAAAAAGCTGAAAAGTTACAATAAAGACATTTACTACAAACAAAACATTTTGTTGGTTGTGAAATGTTTCTTGAGCAGCAAATCAGAATGACTTCTGAATGATCATGTGACTAATGATGCTGACGATTCAGAAATTATATTTTTTTTAAATATAATAAATTGAAACTAGTTATTTAAAATTGTAATAACATTTCACAATATTACTATTTTACTGTATTTTTTATGAAAATAAATGAAGTCTTGGTCTATTTGATGCTACTGTACATCCATCTGCTCTAATAACGCAATAAAAACGGATTATTATTCAATTAATTTCAGCATGTAAAAGCAAGTTTTTATCATTTGACAGACCTAATAAAAACACACCATGTGCTACAACTCCCACAACTCACCATTCTTTTCTTTAGCTTGCTTTCCCGATACACCAAAATGAGCCCTCTCTTGAAGACTGGACGAATAAAACACATTAGTGCACTGAGCTTTTAATAACACGTATCTTGCACACCATAAACCGCAATGGTTTTGTAGTTCCAAAGCATCAGGCCTGACTTACGGAAGAGGGTGAGTTCAGGGTCTTTTCTCATGCGGCCCAAAGAGGGAAGAGGGTTTTGCCAGAGTGCCGAGCTGTGAATGATGAACTCTCCCATGGAGATCTCGGTGACCTGAGACGCAGAACACATTGGCTTTATTTTAAAATCAATCATAAAGAGGAAAAATGGTCCTTTTCTTAGAAGTAATTCCAGAATGGTACACACCTCCTTCTCGGGGCCACTCTGCTCTGCCACTAGTTGGTCGAACACTGTGCCGTAATCCTCATAGATCTTCTGCATCTCATTTATGTGACTGGCCACCTTTTCCATGGCCTTTAATGCCTCTGCACCAGAGAAAAAGTGTTTATTTCAAACCAATAACTCACTCAATAGTTCATAACGGAATCAATAATGGATTAAACACTGTAGGGCTGTTAATATTATGCCATCATTATAAACACTGCTTTTAACCCTGAGAAAAGCAACGTTTCACACTTAATTTCACTCCAAACAATTGATGAGCCCCATTGACTTCCACAGTATAGAAGTCGAGTGCATAGCAACTGTTTGGTTATGGATGTTCTTCAAAATGTCTTCTTTTGTATTCAGTAGAAGAGATAAATTTATACAGGTTTGGATCTTGTAGGTGAGTATATGACACATAATTGTTTTGGGTGAACTATCCCTTTCATTCTCACCTTTATACATCCATTCAGAGTAAACTTGATGGTACAGTCAGCAATACAATGAGGAGGTGCAATGCTAGAGCTTTTATGATGTAAACGAGTCACATGCTGCATTCGTCCAATCAATGACACCGACACCGCTAATATGCAAATAAGCGTTTAGGAATGTACAGTGTGAAACAGCAACTTATGAACAAACAGGATTGACCGCAAAGCCTGACTTCAATGGGAACCAAACGGTTCAAGGTCCAAAAAAGAGTTTCAGTGCAAACTGTTCAAAGGGCTTTAAATGATTCCACACGATGAATAAGGGTCTTATCAAGCGAAACTATCGCTCATTTAATAAATAAATAACGTTTAAGTTTTATAAGCTCAAATGCTCGCCTTGCTCTGTTCTGAGATGAGCGTTCGTGACTCTCCTGTTCAAAATGAATTCATCTTTTTCCGAGTCATTTGGTTCATTCAACGAACGAAATGAATGAATTGACTCGGAAAAGATTCGTTCATAAAAAATAAAAAAAAATGAGCGATCGTTTCGCTTGATAACACCCTTATTTATCGTCTGGAATCGAACAGTTTGCACTGAAAGTGTCTTTTGGACCTTAAACCGTTTGGTTCCCATTGAAGTCCATTATATGGCGAAAAATCCTGGAATGTTTTCATCAAAAACCTTAATTTCTTTTTGACTGAAGAAAGACATGGACATCTTGGATTAATAGTAAATTATCAAGTTTTTTCAAAAGTGAACTACTCCTATAACTAGTTAGAGTGTGAAAAGCCTTAAATTGTGGCTGAGATGAAGTAAGAGAAAGAAAGTGGCGTGAATGTTAGGAGAAGCGCATGTCCGCACACCTGTGAGGTGGTTTCGCTCGTCGCTCTCGGGGTCGGTGAGAGACACCAGCTCTCTCAGCAGCAGCGGGTACTTCAGGACCCTCTGCACGGGCTTGATGAGGTACGACTCCAGGGTGGACGAGTGCTGTTTGGTGGGGTTCCTCGCCTCCAGGAACTCTTTGAACGCCCCGTCTGTTTTTGCTGCAATCAGACAAATCGGAAAATGAAATAAACCAGGTGCTGCTGCTTTTGGCTCAAGATGCCAGTTAAAATATGCAATTAAGATATGTCAGAGGAGGCTTATGTTTATGTTTTACCTCTTTCGAGAACTTTCTGCACCTTTATGTGATTGGCACAGAAGCCGCTGTAAAGCTTAAAGTGATCTGCGTAGTATAAGAAAGATCCGCCCAGGGAGAAGAGGAGTTTCTGGAGGTGAGATTGAAAGAGAAATACTCAAAATGTGCCTCAAACCGAAAAACACTTCATTTGTCAGATGTAAATCAAATTAAAGGTCTAATTCCAGCATGGTGTCAGTACAGTAACTGATAACCTTATACACTATTAAGATTTTATTCATATTTTGAATTAGCTTTTATTTTTGTATTTTCTTCAGTTTTCATTTTATATTTAGTTTAATTGTTTTGTCATTTTTCAATGAGGTTTTTATGCTTTTAAAATATCCTGAATAGTTTTAATTGATTTTTATTTCAGTTTTAGTTTTAAGTCATTTAGTTGCCAAAGTAACATTTCCATATTTCTTTAAGTTTTCCATCTAGAATTTATATTTTATTGGAGCTTTATTTCAATTAACAAAAATGTTTTAATAGGTTTAGGTAACAATGTCAACACTTTTTTAACTAGCTCTATGTATTCTATATTTACGTTATTGTTTTTTAAAGCTACACTGTGTGATTTTTACCCCCATCTAGTGGTGAAAAGGTATATGACCTCCTACGGTGGCCAATGTAGTCCAAGATTAACATGCCTTCCAGTTCGACCTCGTCCATGAGTGTTAACTCAAACTTAAACGCGAAAGGCGAAGCTTGAATTAACGGGTATGTCCCTCTTTGGCTAATGTACTTTCAAGATGGAGGGGCAACATGGCGACAGACATTAAAACTTAAAACCCCTTACCCGTATGTATTTTCAATGGCATATTATACACTCACGAGAATACCTTATTACTTGAATGAAGTAAATACTGTATACATTAATGAGCACAAATATTTTTGAAAGAACTAAGTGTTTTAGCTAAGAATAAACTAAAAGAGTTACACAGTGTAGCTTTAATATATAACAACACAAATTTAAAATGGCTGACAAAAGCCCTATTTGGACGGGACTAGCTTTACAAGGATAGATGGAGTAATGTAATTTTACCACAGGACCTCTGTAATAATAATGGCCAATTAGCACAGGATAAAATGTCTCAATAAATAGATATCAGTGGGAGGGGTAACTCGATTTACGCACCGCCGTCACCTGATATCATGTGCACAAACACATATAACCTATATTTATATATATAAAAAAGTTAGGTCCGGTCGAACAATGTATTAATTATATTCAGATTGGATTATGTTGGTAATAGGCACTCATCTAAAGCTAAAAGAAGTGTTGTACCTCTAAAAAGTTTTGCCACAGTCTTGTCTCACTTGTTCCGCACCTGAATGCTTTTCAAGCGCCTCCATACTTTAAAAATCTGCGGACAACTACTTTTAAACAGGAAATGACGGATCATTCGTACATACTTTCAGCGGGTCTATTTTCACGGAATTAGTATTCCCTAAGGTAATTTTTCCAGACCCTTTTACAGAAGGACATTGTGCGTAATGATAACTGAGATGGCACATTCGGACGGGACTAAAATCACAGAGAAGCTCTGGTAATAATTACTTTACCTCACCTCTCCATGTTAAACTACTCCCATTCAAATAGTGCAAAAGTATATCTGGAATATCTAATTCTAGTGATCCAGACTAGGAATTGAATATTTCTTGCATCAGTTAATCATAAAAATCTGGCTTAATGTCACCACTATATTTTACCTTAAGTTTCTCTGGCGTCTCCAGTGCATGGTAGTCCGGTGAGGAAGTGGTCCTCTCCTCTAGGGTTTGTAGGAAAACCCTCTGGAAGTCCAGCATCTCGGGCAGGCTGCCGAACAGAGACTCCATCTACCAGAAGAGGAAAGGATTGCAATTATGGACATTTTTAGCTAAAATTAGATAATTTCTGGGCTGGCTCTGTTTTAGTTTAGTATACAACATAATTTTACACCTCAAAACGTACCTCGTCATGGCTGAGGAACGTTTCTTTTTGTAATGGCTTCAGGTAGATCTCAAACAGAGATCCAAGGTCCTAAACAATGTGAGACGCACATGCATTTGACAGTGTTAACATAGAACAATGCATTCATTAATGTCTCAAATGTAAACAATGAATACACAATGAAGTCCCACAGCTGTGATTTTATACCTTGACATAAGATTTCTCCGTGTCCACCAGCTCTTGAATAACCATGCGCAGGCGCTCAGTGACGGACATGTGGCGGGGAGAGGATCTGGCAAGGGCATTTTCAGTGGAGTAAGGGTTCCTGTGGCCCTCTGGCACGAGAACAGATCCATCAGAGAACGTCTGGTAGAGATTACACACCGTTTCTGGGTTCTACAAGGTAAATCAAAGCAGAAGAACACTGTCTTTTAGTTCTAATTTTAGCTCTAAATCTAATCCGTTTTAATAGTGTGCTGCAGGGATGATGCGCTTTTGTAGGCCAACTCGGAAGGTCACATCACCCTGATTCCCTTGACAAAAAGCCAATTTGATTTTTCCATAAGCTCTGTGAGCAACAAAAGAGATCTGGGGGCTCGTCCGGGATATTCCCTAGAAACAGCCGCCATCACAGGTAAGTAGTTTTTAATGTTTCTTGTGGTGTGACTTATCTTTGGAAAACAGTCTCAAGCAGTCGAACCACGAACGCCAAGTTAAGTGCGCTGGTGAGATGTGAACGAGCCAGAACTTTGCTCGGCGTTCGTGGGTCGACTGCTCGAGACTGTTTTCCAAAGATAAGTCACAGTGGACTGTCTTTCAAAAATATCTTCTTATTAAAAGGTCTGTACACTTACAACATTGCCAATGCTTCGATTAGCATGTAGGGACACTGATTATGCTACTGTGTTAATGTTGGGGCTATTTTGAGCCTTGTTAGTGGTATTAACTAGAGATTTTTATTTTCATTACTCTTTGCCCCATATAGGCTACTAGCGTTATAAGCTAAACAGTTTTTAGAGATAAAACACTTTACATTCGATTATCATGAAAACAAATCTCAGAGAACGGTTGACTATGTACCAATGTGTAATTAGACCAAAGGTTCATTTTGCGGCAAAGTCGTCCTTTAAGACGATTTACTAAATCATAGTATTTGAGCAGAGTTAGCATTTAGCATGCTAATATGTGCCGTTGCACGCTAAATGTTCGTTAGTTCTTAAAATCACTTTGATTATTTAATTACTTAATTCGACACTTCAAAATATCGTAATTCAATGATGTAAATGTTATCTGATTGATGTGGAATCGAAGTACATTGTTAAATCTAGTAAATCCATCACGTTTGAGTCTACATGAGCTTTTATGGTGATAAAGTGGTGCCTCAGCCTCTATGCAGTTTCACTTTATTTAAAAAGTAGACAGATATATTTAAAGGCACACCATGTAACTTTTGGCCAAAAGAGTTGACGCATATGTTATTTTAAATGATTCCTCAGGCCAATAAACAGCCAATAAACACTATCAATGCGCCAAGCGGGGCTGCCCTCTTGAAATAGCGCCTATGTAAGTTTGGAGAAAACGGACCGTCTTTGGCCAGGTCACGTGACCTGGAGAATGCCTGGAGAACATATCGCTTTACGACCATCACGTGACCACAGGTTTAGAAGAGTCAAAGAAAAGAAAATGAGAAACTGACCGCGCGAGAAAACCACACAGGAGTCTCACTCGGTCAGGCTTTCACTTAAAATAGGATAAGAATGAGCATCAAACAGAATCAAACCGGCGTGTGCAGCTCTTAAAAGGGGCCACACGTTATTTCCACTCGTTATTTATGACAGTACAAGTATAGAGTCACTATAGGGGTCGCTGTTTGACAAAAACGTAATTCCTACATAGTGTACCTTTAATAAATGCTAAACAGAGTATTTGAATCTTTATACACTGACTGAATCAAACTGTATTGGAATCAAGGGGATTTTAACACAGACTGTGTCTGGGGCCATCACCCAAAACCTTTATGAATGATGCCCTCACTCACTTTCACTCCCTCAATGCTGTATCAATAACCTGGTTATCAATAGATCAATAATCAACACAATCCACCACTGCTGAGTGAAACAACCGAACCATTAGAAACAGGCTCCAGCAAGAAATGTTGACTCAAAGCTTGACTCAAAAATGCAAACGCTCTCCTGAAGGCTTTATCTCCAGAGCGCATGTGGTGCACCTTCAAAAAACAGCATCACCGGTGAAAATTCAAGCCATTTGTCATCGTAATCTGTGCTGTCAGAGTGTAATAAAGTGCTGACAAACTGATAAATCCCTCTGGGCGGCTCTGCAGAGCTGCTCTCTGCACGTAAAGGATGAGGATTTTTTCCTAAATACACATTATAAAAAAAAACTAATGAAATATTCATTCTTTTCAAAACTCAATGCAATCATAGAGTGCAGGATCATAATGAGGTGCAATAGAGAGTTTTTTAAGGTCATAGATGAGTGTGTTTGCGAATGTTTCTCCTATTTTAACACACAATCCACACTTGATTAAGATCATTTCAAGGCCTACAGTAATTATAGACCACAACAACATGAGTCTCTGAGTGCATCCAATTGGCAGAAACACAAGTTATACAACACTTAATGATAACTCTTGAAAATATTATTTCTAAGGATAAGGATTTCTAAATGTATGCATTAAATGTATATATTAATGAAATGTTTAATTCTTTATAATCCCACACAAAATGTCTTGTACCCCAAAATGTACATTCTAAAAACAAAACACTTTCAATATGAAGTTAATTTAGATATTTGTAGTTATAATAAATATATTTTATAACAATTATCTTTTATAAATCTAATAATTGTAAGATGTTATAAATAAAAATTAAACAATATATACCTTTTAGTGTATATATACACGCTAAAGAGCAAATATTCCAGGAAAAAAATACATTTTGTCTTACAGTATGTATGCTCAAAAGTTTGGAAACAATACTATTTTAAATGTTTTTTTAAAAGAAATTTCTTATGCTCGTCAAGCCTGCATTTATTTGATCGAAAGTACAGAAAAAACTGTAATATTGTGAAATCTTATTACAGTTTAAAATAATGTTTTTATATTTTAATATACTTTAAAATATAATTTATTTCTGTGATGCAAAGCTGATTTTTCATCATCATTACTCCAGTATTCGGTGTCACATGATCCTTCTGAAATCATTGTAATATGCAGAATTGTTGGTCCAAACACACACTACAAATGGCTAACGTATAGTTGACACGAGTTTTTATATATAATGAATATTGTTTAGTATATGTGACCCTGGATCACAAAACCAGTCACGGGTAGCACGGGTATATTTGTGGCAATAATATGGGTCAAAATTATCGATTTTTGCCAAAAATAATTAGGCTTTTCAATAAAGATCATGTTCCATGAAGATATTTAGTAAATTTCTTACAATAAATATATAAAACGTACATTTTTACGAGTGAACACAATCGCAAACATAAATGTACAATTTTAACGTTTTTTCTAAATTCTAAATTTTTCTACATTTTTTCTAAATCTTTTTTTTTTTTTTTTTTTTGCACCCGCAGATTCTAGATATTGTAATAGTTGGATCCCGGCCAAATATTGACCTATATCCTAACAAAACATACATCATTGGAAAGCTTGATGTATAAATTTCAATTAAAAAAAAAATTGACCCATGTGACTGGTTTTGTGGTCCGCATATTATTAAAAGTTACTATGATGAAGTGCTACCAATGCAATACAAACATAACCACAAAAACGAAGAAAAAAAGCGCCTGAGAAATGATGTCAGTACCAGTGAGATGCACTCACAATCACGTCAGCAACCCCACCAACATCTCCTAAAGGGTCTGATGAAGGGATGACAGCTGGAAGAGGACAGGGATTCCCTTCATCATCATCTGCACTTTTCTGACTCGACCGAACGACACATGACCACATGACACCGGACCAAAACACACTGCTAATCTTAACATGTTGCTAGCCTATATGTTCCATTTCTAAGGTGTACATTTTAAACCTGCCGATGCAATTAAAGGGATAGTTCAATTTGAAATTAATTTTTGGTGTGTTTTAGCTTACCTCAAGGGCATCCAAGATAGCTGTCTTTGTTTAGTAGTTTCAATTTTGATATTTTTAGGTCAAACCATTCTTTTCAGTCATATAATGGAGGTCTATGGCCACCACCTCAAAGAGCATGCACAGAGAAGTCCAAATCAAACATGATTTAATGACTCGTAAATGTAAGCACACATTGATGGCCTAAGACACGAAACGAGAGGTTTGTGTGAGAAAAAAAAACAGTATTTATATCGTTTTTACCACGTCCAAGTGATCTAAAGGTACAGGCGCAAGTTCTCTTTCGTGCGGTTGGGGAAAAAAACTCACCGTTGTCTGTTGATAAATCAAAATCGTCTTCCACTGTAATTTCCTGTATATCTAAATATGTTTAGATCTTCACAGTGAAGGGCAACACTTCTGAAATCTCTGTGTAAACAATGAGTGACGTACACACACGAGAGATCACTTCCGGGGCTTTCCGGCGCGCTTGCGCTGACCGAAGCGCCCGTGCCCTCAAATCACTTGGACGTGGCTGTGGTTACAAGGGGTAAAAACGATATAAATACATTCGTTTTCTCACACAAACCGCTCGTTTCATGTCTTAGGCCATCAGTGTGTACTTAGATTTACGAGTCATTAAATCATGTTTAATTTGGACTTCTCTGTGCATGCTCTTTGAGGTGGTGACCATAGACCTCCATTATATGACTGACAGACAAGAACGGTTTGACCTAAAAACATCAAAACTGAAACGACTGCATAAACAAAGACACCTACATCTTGGATGCCCTTGAGGTAAGATAAAACATACTAAAAATTAATTTCAAAGTGAACTATCCCTTTAAGGTCAAATGATATTGTTTGCGAATGCCAAGCGTGCAGTAAGAGCTGTGGAATTCTGTTAAACACAGCTCTCTTTCCATCTGACCTCATAACCCTGATCACACCGGCCAGTCTCTCAACACAAGCATCTCACACACCTCCTAAATCTCTGACATTCCCTCGGCTTACCTTCCCGCCCCGCTCGGCCTTATCGTTCACCTCCTCCAAAGCAGGCGCCCTGAAGCCCTCTGGAAATTCCTGATCTTGAGATGGATCTGAGGGAGAGAAAGAGGTGGAAAAGATGTTGAAAGAGTAGGCTGTTTACCTAAGTAAGACATGATCACGGTAATAGAGAGTGAAATAAACACACTCGAGGATCATTGACTCTCTTGGGAGAGGCCGAGCGTTTGACCTTTATTAACCGCCATTGATCTGAACTCACTAAATCTGCACGCAGGTCCACTTCAGCAGGACTCTTGTGTCGGATTCTACAAAGCTTGGCATCGTAGCAAATTGAAAAGCTAATGTACTATGCTTACGGTTAAAATAATGTTACAAACATTTCCTCTACAGGAAACACCGTCCTGCAGGGAATAACATCCTTGTTGTCTGTGAACGGCCCTGTGGTATAATGGTTTATGTCTGGGCATTTTGACAGCATCATGCTGTGAAACAAGCCGTCCGTCATTAGGTTCTCATCATAAAAACAGCGGGAGTCATTTCATTGCGTATAAAGAGCCACAGTCTCAGACATCCACAAGCCCCGCAGGCAGTCTGTGCTTTCAGATCGAGGCCTGGCCAAATTGATTTGAAATGCTATTTCCAAAATAAAATAAAAAATGTAAATAAAATTAAATATACAAGTATATAAAATAAAATGTCAAATTAAATATAAATATAAAATATAACTGAATTAAATATGAATTTAGATTCAGTTAAAAAACTATATACTGTATATTTAATTAAATATGAAATGAAATAATTTTAAACAAAATATAAATAAAATGTTTTAAATTATATAAGGAAATATAAAATCAAATGTAATAAATTGCATAAGTAAATATTTAATTAAATATTAAATTAAATGTAAAATAAAATGAAAATATTAAATAAAAATAGGAAAAAAATAGGAAAAGGACACTGAATTAAGAAAAATGTCACTACATTAAGACCACTGATAGATCCCACCAAAGGCACATGACACATGAAATAGCATGCAGAAATATATAGAACCCCAATTAGAGTCATACGGCAAATGAGACGTGTGTCGCCCTCTGCAGGTCATGTAGGGTTTCTGCAGCAATAGCAGGGCACATACAATTTAATGTGCAAAAATGTAATTGGCACATACACTATCATTCAAAAGTTTGGAGTCAGTTAGATTGTTTTCTTTTGAAGTTTTTAGTGATCAAAGAATCCTGATTTTTTTTTTTTTTATCAAGGTTTCCACAAAAATGCAACTGTTGTCAATGTCTAGCTGCACTAAATCAATAGTCTTGTGTAGCCAGAGCAGCTTTCATTGGTCAAGGACTGCCAAGAGGCTGTCTAAATGACATGTGAAGCAACCAATCACAGTTAATCTCAATGTCCCTACAATAACAGACTGGCGTGTAAAACTTATGCAACATATGTTCAGCTGTGGGCTTGACGTCTGAGTCTGACACTACTAAATCAATATATGAGAATGATTTCTGAAGGATCCTGTGACACTGAAGACTGGAGTAATGGTGATGAAAATTCAGCTTTGCATCACAGGAATAAATCACATTTTGTAGAGATGTGCCATATATCGGCCACCATATCTGTATCAACTAATATTTGATCATTTTTTATATTTTCGGTATTATTCTATTAATAATCCGGCATTGTTTCCTTCAGCTGAGACACTTCAGATGCACATTGTTCACCATGATGGATTTGAATTGCTGGAAATATGATTGCAACCCCTTCAATGTGAAGTCTGTCATACAGGCTACATAAAATTATAATGAGAACATCATAATTGTGTGCTTGGATAATGGCTTTTAATGGTGAGACTTTTGTTTTTGTAATCAGGCTCTCAAAAATGATATAAAAATTTGGATTTAGATTTATCGGCCAATATATCGGTTATCGGCTTTCAAATATAAAGAATAATCGATTATCGCTATCGGCCAACATGTTCATATCAGTGCAGCCCTAATATTTTGAAATATATTAAAAGAGAACAAAGTTCGGTAACACTTTAGGGTCCAATTCTCAGTATTAACTAGTTGCTTATTAGCATGTGTATTACTAGGATATTGACTGTTTATTATTACTTATAAAGCACATTTTAATGCCTTATTCTGCAAAACCATATTCAACATATCTTAATCATACCCAGAACTTAACAACTATTAATAAACAGCGATTAGAAGCTTATTGAGGCAAATGTCATAGTTAATAGTGAGAATTGGACCCTAATATAAAGTGTGACCAAAGATTTGAATAATATTTCACAATATTAATGTATTTTTTTTATCAAAATGAGCATAAGAAGCTTCTTTCAGAAACATTAATAAATCTTTCCGACCCCAAACGTTTGAATGGTACACTCTCAGAAAAAAAGGTACAAAAGCTGTCACTGTGGCGGTCCCTTTTCAAAAGGTACACTTTTTATACCTAAAGGGTGCATATTGGTACCTTAATGTACACATTAGCACCTAAAATGTACATATTGACACCTAAAATGTACATAATAGCACCTAAAATGTACATATTAGCACCTAAATTTCCATATTAGCACCTAAAATGTACACATCAGCACCTAATATGTACATAATAGCACCTAAAATTAACATATTAGCACCTAAAATGGACATGTTAGCACCTAAAATGCACATATAGCACCTACATGTCCATATTAGCACCAAAAATTTACATATTAGCACCTAAAATACACATATTAGCACCTAAATATCCATATTAGCACCTAAAATACATAATAGCACCTAAAATGTACATATTAGCACCTAAAATGCACACCTAAATGTCCATATAAGCACCTAAAATGTACATATTACCTCCTAAAATGCACATATAAGCACCTACATGTCCATATTAGCACCAAAAATGTACATATTAGCACCTAAAATGCAAATATTAGCACCTAAAATACACATATTAGCACCTACTGTAAATATCCATATTAGCACCTAAAATAAATAATAGCACCTAAAATGCACACCTAAATGTCCATATAAGCACCTAAAATGTACATATTACCTCCTAAAATGCACATATAGCACCTACATGTCCATAATAGCACCAAAAATGTACATATTAGCACCTAAAATGCAAATATTAGCACCTAAAATACACATATTAGCACCTAAATGTCCATATTAGCACCTAAAATGGACAAACGTTTACCTTTTGAAAAGGTACAGCCCCAGTGACAGCTTTTGTACCTTTTTTTTCCGAGAGTGTATTGTTCACAGTGCATTACACAGACATCTGCTGTCCTACCAGTGGTCCACTGCTCCAGGTGAAGGATGTGGCCCGGATCCGGTTCACAGTCTGGCCAAACAGAGCTCTGCTCATCTGAGCTGTTTTCCTCACGTCTGAGGACAAGATGGAGATCCTGTTGGCTGAAGAAGCTCTGCATGAGGCCGAGGTCGAGAGAGGCCACGCTCGCGCCGTTGAGAGTCAAGATCTCGTCTCCTGCTCTCAGACCTGCAAAGACAAAACACATCATACACATAAATCCCAACATCACCAATCATTTCATCGAGGAAAAGAAAATATTGAAATGTTACCTTGGATAAACGCCAAGCCTTTAGGATTCACCTCGCTCACATAGACGTGACTTCTCCTGGCGCCATCCACGTGACCCGTGACAGCGAAACCTGCGGAGACGTCAGATTTGATCTATGTATCTTTAGCCAATCGACACACTGGCAAATTTAAAGAAGTAATTCATAGAAAAGTAGACCTGTTTCATCATTTACTCACCAAAGTCTATGGTTGTGTCCGGACGGGACATGTTTAGGGTCAACACATTGCGAGGCCAAATTTCCAGTTCATCATAGACCTGTTAAACAAGAGCAGAACATCATTGTGTGGAGTGATACGGCAAGGTTTTTGAAATAAGTGTGTATAACAGGGAAAAAACAACAACTTTAGACCAGTTTGGACTTCTAGTCTAGTTTTTATTTTTGGAGTCAATGCTAATATATATAGCCCCGGTTTCACAGACAGGGCTTAGATTAAGCCAGGATTAGACCTTAGTTTAATTAGGACATTTTAATACATTTAAAATGCGCATCTTGAGGCAAAATATTTTAAGATATGTAAGTGCAGCTCGAACATGCATTTTAGTCTTTAGGACTTGCGAAACCAGGGGTTAGTGTTTAGCTTGAACAATCTGCTTCATAAAGTGTGTTTTAGTCTCACCAGGGTCCTCAGCAGGTCTGTTGGCGCTGCAGTGCGTCTCTCCACATCTTGTCCCAAATGTCTCCTCATGTGCAGGCAGTGAAGAGCCGGGTCAAGCTGCTTTACCTAAAAAAAACATCCATTATTATATTCATATGGTCAGCATTATGGAGCACAGAATGTGTAATGATTTATTGAATCATTTCAAAGCGACAGCATATGAATCCTGCGACAACCACAAGCTAGTGTGGAGTCTTCCTGCCACTTCATGACCCCGAACGACAGAAAATTCAGACTTTTTTTGTTCATGTGTCCAGGTCACGGTGACTGATGAATTACCTTGCACGCCAATGAGAGAACATCAGAAACCAGAGAGTCCCGTTTGACCGGCACATTGATGACCTGACCGTCCGGCATGAGCAGATAAGCCCGGCTTTCCAGACCGCAGTCCCACGGGTGACCTTCAGGTGGCGCTGGTAAATGCAGTTTGGTAAAGACGTCCAGCTTCTGCTGATGCATAGAAAATGACCAAAAGTGAATAAAGTTGAATTACATAACATTACATAAAACATTACATTGAATTTAAATGATATCCTAATAAGCGCTCTTTTTAAAAGTATGTTGGGTGTAATGAATGTAATTTTCCGTTTTGATTCCCTGTGAATATGAAAATAGATTGTCAAAACAATGTCAAGCACCATTTAACAAAATATTTCACTACAAAACCGGTTGTTAATATCGCACCAGTCAAAAATCCCACTCAAGTGCACAAGTTGTATAAATCATCAAACATGTTAGGAGGTTGTCATTTTGTTACTTCACTCTGCATTTTTCTTTCTGTAAGGACATTAAAATAACTTGACGCTGGAACACCCAGCTGAAGGAAACAAAAGTGAGGGAAAATTCCCTCCTAAGCTTGTCTCTGCTCATGCTGGGTCAAAGCCAGGTGCCAGCAACACTATTGTGGATCTTTAGCGCGTTCCTTATTCTGTGAGAGGGAGAAAGGGGGGGGGGGGTCACGTCCCTTTTCACTGACTCGACTCACACAGCTGTCACAACAACCTGCTGATCTGTTGACAGTATGCAGGGCAAACAGATCGCTGTGGAGAAGTGGCCAGAAATGGGGGAGGATCTTTCAGTGTAATTCTATTGTCCTTCAGCTGCAGCCTCAATATGGGGATTTGACAAGAATAAGATTTCTTTACAGACTTTGCAATGCTATTTTTAAACTGTTGCTTGCTAAGGACAATCTACTGATAAGATAAAACAATAGTCAAGCCGCTCTTTATGAAAAAATTAGGGGACAAAATATGTTCAATGATACAATTAATCAGAGCCATACCTATGGTTGTATTTTTCTGGTAAAAAACGTGATATTTTTTGTATGGGCAAAAAGTATTAAGAACAATGTAATTACAATAATAGCTTATGATATAATGTACCTTCAAAACGAGTACTTTCTATGGAATAATATATTTTAAAAGAATATTTTTACGAATGTAATGTTTTCTGAAATACGTAATTGCGATTGTATTATAGTGAAGTGAAAATGTATTATAGTTTAAATTTATATTAAATGTAGGGCGATTAATCGTGATTAATCGTATCCAAAATAAAAGTTAGTGTTTACATAATATATGGGTGCACTGTGTATAATTATTTTATGTATATAAATACAGACACATGCTTGTATACATTTAAGAAATATTTTCATGTATGTACTGTATATAGATTTATATATAATTTATATTATATATAAATATATTTTTTTCTTAAATATACATGCATGTGTGTATTTATATATATAGAAAATAATTATACACAGTGCACCCACATGTATTATGTAAACACAAACTTTTATTTTGGATGCGATTAATCGTTTGACAGCCCTAATTAAATGCCATTAGTTGAACTTGAGTGCTATTTTGACATACTCAAGTAGGACTGAAGTACAAACTTATATGTAATTTCATGATTACTTGAATTGTCTTTGATATATGAGTAAAGTGTAACCGAATTTACTGATGCTGTAAATCCAAATATACTTTAATTTATATTCTAAAACTTGTGTCATGACTCATAGATTTAAATACGTTATAATATTCACTTTCAATGTAATATCAATATAAATATAAATTCTACAGTTAAAATTATAATCAAGCTTTAGTATGTTAGTCAACACATCAAAATAAGTGTACTTCTTTAAACCACAACAAAAGATTATTAAAACGTGATTATTTAAAATGTACTTTTAGAGTAAATCTTTTAATATCACATTATTGCAATTTATAAAATTGTGTGTTATGAGTTATATAATCATGATATTATCTTCAAGCAGTTTTCCAATATCAGTTAATGCATTTTATTGCACTTTATTTTCACAAGGGCTAACATGGATTCTCACTTGTTACATTATGATGTGTAGTAATGTTAAAGTGGTGTAATTACCTCTGAGCTGCTTTGCGTGGATGGATGACCAAATGATCCAGAGGAATATCCTTCAAATATCTGCATCACAAACAGAACAATTTAACGCACGTCATGAGACATTTGGAGCAGCATCTGGGCTAAAAAAAGAAGGATGTTCTGAATTTCTGTGCCTTAATTAGAAGCCATCGATCTGAGGCGCCAGCTTTGATACTATTCTGATTGTAGATCACAGCAGAAATAACCTTGAGGTTTGCTGGGAAATAATGAGAGGTCTGGAAGATGCTAAAATTATAGATCTATGAAAGCTGACGGATGGATCAGCCTTAATCTTGAGGGCAGAGTGGGAGACATGGCTTCCCCTCACCCGAAACACCCATGCGTCCTCATGCTAACACATAAACACTGTGTGCGTGTACAAACACATACTTATATTAAGGATGTAGTCTATACAAACAGACAAGGGTATGCCTTGCACTCAAAGCAAAACCTGAAATATCAAAATTGACAAGCTTTGTTTGATCGGTGAAGTGCATCACTGTCTTTATAGGCAGCTAGCTACTTTCTAAGTTAGCATTCTAACTTAAATGAAACCTCACAAAGGACCTCACTGAAACACTCTTCATGAGCAACAATACAGTTAACTTCACGCTAACAGTGCTACTTGTGACGCGCACAAGTAACATGACTTTTTCTTGCACTTGCAACATCTGATGTTAGCATGTTGCTAAGCTAACAACACAATATTCTAGTAAACTCAAACAGACAACAGAAATATTGGGTAAAACATCCTTTTTATTCAGATGAAAATCCTATTTTATGAATACATTTTAGCATTGAATTCAATCTGACAATCGAAATTCAGCGGCTATCTTAAATTCTTTTTTTTCACAAAGCTTGTCCCAACGCATTCAGGATGCAATGATCCATGTCCAAACCAGCTGTATTACAATAAGTGACAAATGACACGCTATTTGTCTGTCCACACTTATCAAACTGATACTATAAGATTTTTGATGTTCAATATACAGTATATTAGAAATTAGTTACGAGGAACAGGATTTAGGACTGGGATTTCACTATTGGTTGGCTGCAAGCAACCAAGCAACCAACAAAAATATGTCCTGTTGCTTTTTATGGTCCAACAAAAACTTAAAGTGTGGTTAATGTATCTTGCAAGGCTAATTTCGATGTCGAAATTTTAACTATATTTTGTGGGCAAAAAAAGGTCTGTAGTGATGTAAAGTACTGTATGTAGCAACATTCACACGTCACTTTAAATCCAAGCAGCTTTACATTGATGAACATGGCAAATTTTTGTGACCACAACTTTAGCACAAGCGAAATCTGTGTGGGGAACTATTTCGCCCTCATTCGAAACTTGCGGTCGTGCAGATTCCTATTAAAATGACTGCAATTCGTTTGCAAAATTTGCAAATGTGAACACAACTTAAGTTGACGTTAGGATATTGAAATATCGCAAACATCACAAATGTACAAATCGCGATAGGCATAACTCAAAGGCTTGCAATAATGGAATGATATTAATACTTCAAAAAGTTATGAAAAGTGTACAAGAGCTGGACATCAACGAAACAGTAGCAATACCACAACTGAGACATTTATCTGTGGGACAACAACTCTGACTAAAGCATCTCACCCCTCTGGAAACAATCACACTGCCCCCTGTAACCCTGCTGAATCACCCAGCATCAGACACTACATCTGTGTGGTGGAAGTCTTGTGCACTCAAATCGTACGCTGTCTCTCCTCTCAGACTGCTCCCAGCTTGCAGCAATTAACCTCATGCAGCTTGTGGTAATTCCCGTCTTTGGAATCATGCACTATTAGGGGCTGTTTTGACCAGATTTGGTCCATTTAAGGATGGATCATTATGAGGCTGGAACCGCTGAGCGATCGGCTCCGATCTCACGTGAGGCCGTCTATATTAAAGCTCATGCTCTGTGTTAACAAAAGCCCTTCAGAGAAGGAATGCTGATCTGGGCTTAATTACAAGTACTGATCCAGAAACAGTATTTCTAAAACAGCTCTCAAACACTTTGACGGGAGAAAGGAACAGGGCCACTGTGTGTTTTTCTGCCATTTGACCTCTAGAGAAAGCTTTGATGAGTGGTTGTTTGTTTTATCCGGTGAGTGTGACAGTGTTTCCCACCCTGACACCTGTGGACAGCATTAACATGCTACCGTGAGACTAAATGAGTAAAACAGGCCTATGTCTTAAACGAGTATTTAGTGCTGCAGTCATAAACCCAGGCCAGTAAACCACAGGGTAAGACGCCTAATGCAAACACACTTCTTTTTGTACACATTGATTAATTTCTATTAGAATTAACAGAAGTTAAGGGAAACTACTCCTTTTTTATTTATCGTAATTATATCCTATATTGTTAGGTTTTGGCAAGTCTCAAAATACAAGGTTCCCAAACTTTCTGGCCAAACTCTCCTTTACATTCTGACTAAAGACTTGTAAAGAGAAGCGCTAACTTCAGTCTTACCTGGGACAGGGACTGTCTCTTTTCACAGTTGCGTTTGGTCAGACTGTCCAATCCCTTCTGTGAAGAAAACAGTAGTCCTCGTTTGTTCCGCATTCCTCGAGGATGAGAGCGAGATCGTCTCTTCAGGGTGGCCTCATCACGAGTGCATATCTGCACAAACACAAGCTCATTTAAGACATTTCTTGGAATCGTAATGCTTCATCTTAATTGAATTTTTGTGGTGTGTCTCAAAGGTACATTGTTTTAATGAGGTCTTTATAGGTATTTTACAAAATACCCTGAAAGCATGTGACAGATCCTCACCAGTGCATGAAAGGATGAAACGGAAAAAATTCCCAGACGACCAAGAACCAATTTAGATGGGCGTCCAGCAGTCGCTAGCAGGCTTTTTGGATTGGGCAGCTCTGTGCCCTGCAGGCTAGCCAGGTAACAGCGCATGCGGAAGAGCTCTAGGTTAAACTTCTCCAGGTTCTGTTCCCATTGCTGGATCTATGGGTCAGAGATAAAGGAGAGAGAGAAATGTGACTGAAATGCAATTGAGAAAGCTATTGACATTTTAAATATTACATAGTAATACTGAAGTTTGACTTTGGCACTTTACTTGGCATGCACGATTTGCACCTATTTAGACAACTAGATGTTTTTTAAATTGTGTGGCTTATTGAGGAAAGGAGAGATGTGAGAAGGTAACATCTGGGAGATTTTTAATTTGAAACAAAGACATAAACTATATGTGGGGGATCAGAATATCATGGAGACCTGGCCTAGGCTCTTTTGACTTAGGACAGGAAGCAATCTCCCAACCTCGCAGAACACCCAAACTTTCCACAAAAAAGCTCTAGCAACACCCAGAACACAGTAGCTATTACCAAGAATTACCTATAGCATCCAAGCAACCATCTAGCAATGCCCTAGAAATCACACAGAACATCTTAGCAAAGCAATGCTCTAACAACAACCTAGTAAATTAATGGGGGTTTCAAGTTTAAATGCATGTATCATACTCAGATATATTGAAGGCACGTGGTGTGGTTTCTATTCAAACACAGACATCAATGACTTAAGTGCCCAATTTAGCAAACCACTCTTTCTGAACTACTTGGTTTTGGCCTTTAATCTTTTAAAACAAACCACACGTATGCATAAACACCACACGCACATCCGCTTTGTTCCTTACCTGGCTCTCAATAGCCTTCCTGTTCTTCTGGTCGCTGATGACGGACAGCTGCAGCTCAGCCATCTTCTTCATTTTGCCATCCATGTCGATCTTCTGCAGGAGACCTCTGCTTTGGCTCTTCAGCAAACGTAGAGTGTCTTCCTTCCCCTGACGCTTAGCTAAATGTGATGCGCTGGCAGAGTGGATGGCTGTCACCCAGTTCTCCAGGTCTGTTTGGTTTGCAGCCTGCAGGTAAGAGGCAAGAGGTGTGAGGTAAGAGACAACATGCAGCCAAGACTCAACCATGTGGAAATGGTGTATTGTGTGATATATTATATGATAAAGGGGGCGTACTTGAAAGAGATAGACGTCTCCATAGGCATTGCTGAGGCAGAAGACATTCTCTTTCTTGGGATGCTCAGGAACTGCCTGCACAATACTGTCCTCAGCAAGCACTGCGTAATGTGGTGTGCATTCCTGCTCTGGGGAGGTCTTTCCATTGGATTCACCCAACAAAAGTGTACAGCCTACAGGAGACAGGAAACCAGATCTGAGATAGAGCGTCTAATAATGTAGAGGACACACTATCTAAGACTGACAACAGAAATATTATATTCTGCATTTAGTCACCGCTTGTTTTCAAGACTACTATCTTACCCTTAAGCGTGACCCAATACTGCCTCCACTTGCGTCTTGCTACCAGCTCCAGTTTGCGATCCTTGTGGAGGGAAATGAGGGGCTTAAAAGCCAGCCAGCCAGCCCTCCGCACAACACCTTGCTCCTTCTCAAACAGGAAGTCCATTTGCTCCAAGGAGCCCATTGAGCCATTGCTGCTCTCCCCTTCACATTCCCAGAACTGGGGTCCATCAGCAGTTCCACTGCAACTGCCAGTCTCCAGGCCCTGCATAAAGTTCTCATAGATGTTCTGCCTCAGGGCTGCACCCTGGTTCTGATGACCAAATGGGACCGTTAAGGACCCAGAGCAGTCCGCCTTTGTCTGGGAGGACATGGGATTCCAAAATGGTCTGGATTCCTCTAGTGTGCCCCCAGCTCCACAGTTAAAGACATTGGTAAAGTCCACAGTACTAGGTTCCTGAGGTTCCTGGTGCACATGAAAGAGAAGAATGAGAAGAGGATGACAAATGTACTTAACATGTACTTGTGTTACAAGGTTGACACAATGTTGTAAACCTTTTATACCCTTCTTCTGACTTTTCTCTTAACAACTCTGCAAATTATGGGCAGTTCAACAAGTATATACCCTTTTAAAACTTCTGTAAATCATTGCTTCAGAGAGGTCTGCCATCTAAGAATATTCCAGCATTGAAAAAATGTCAACTTCAACTAGAACACTGAAGAGTAGATGGAATTTTAATATGATAACATCAGCATGATTATTTTGGAGTCGAACAGGAAGATCTGCTATGCTGACAGACAGGTGCTAATCCCCAATACACCAACAAATAATTTTCTCACCTGCAGCCTCCGCTTCTTCCTACTCAGACTTCCCGTCCAGTCGCTGAGGCGGCGGATGCGACTTTTGAGCGAGTCCTTCCTTGTGTTCCCATCAGGAACTGCTTTTCTGCATGGTAGGGTCTGTGAGGTGTAATGCTGAGTTTCCCGACTCTCGTCTTGGGAGTTTGCATCCAGGGAAGAGGTCAGTGAGGCTTGGAGCTGAGGAGTGTCCTCAAGCTGATCCGCCACTTGGATGCCCACGGTAGGGAATGGCACAGTCATGTTGGGGTTTGTGTATAGATCAGATAATCCATTATGTTCCAAATGAAGGAGCACAGAGTCCCCAATACCACTGTCCCCCTCAGCGTGGTTGGTATTGTACCCATTGCTATAGGAATCACTACTTGCGTATTGACTGGCATGAACTGTGGTTTGGCAGGCGAGGCTACCCATATGATTCTCAGACTGTTCTGTAGGGTACCCACTAAAACATCCAAGGTCCATTGTACGTGTGGATGAGAGTGTGGTATATCCACTACTGTTGTCTGAAGGCTGGCTGGTGGTGAAGACGTTGTCACAAAGATCTGTTCCATTCCCCCAGGGTGAGTCATACCATGAGCCCTCAGAGCTAAGAGAGCTCCCATTACTGGCCCTCTGGGTAGCATCAACAGGTCCACTGAGACAACTGCTCAGAGACAGCTCAACATCTGGCTCCTTCCGTGCATTGGTAAACTCTACCCTCAGACTTCCATCTTCGCGAAAAAGAACTTTGGGACTGCTCTTACTGTCTTTAAGCTCAGAACTGGGGCTCCTCAGAGGGGCCTGGAGGCCTCCAGTCTGTTGTCTGCAGCCAACAAAGAAACCATTTCCCTGGAATAAAAGGTTGTCTTGGTGGCTCTCTGCACATATTTTGTCACTAGATCTCCCCTTAATGCAGTCATAATGGCGGGAGATGTAAGGTTGGCTGTTCTTGTGTGGTGAAAAACCATTTTTGGCCTTGTATCCAGACGTGCTCTCAGAGTTCCTCCACCAAGAGTGCGGGGACAGTACCTCCTCTTTTTTTTTTAGGGAGCTAGATTTTCCCTTACCAGGGATGATGAAACCGCTGTACTGACTATCTGTATTTCCCATTCTGATCTGTGAGGAAAATGGTAGCAAAACATTAAGCTGAAAGTTAAGTATCACATTCATCCATCTTCCTACCTAACTCCATATATTTACATCTGTCTAATCAGACTACATGAGTCTATCCATCCAACCACCTATCCACACACCCAAACACATTAAAACATTTTAAAAGAACAAGATTGTATAGTAGTAGAGTTAATTTTACCTGTTATAATGCCACTTGTCAAAGCACACAAAGATATTCCTTCATTTTTCTGTTAGGCGTATTCCTTTGCTTTGGTCATCCTCTTTTCCCAATGTTCTCTTTGGTCGACTTCTCTCTGTTCCTGCCTTGTGCAGCATCTGACTCTCACTGAGATCCTCCTCCCTTCACTGTCTCTCTACCACAGCTGTTCCCCTCTCTCTCCATCGCTCATCTGTGGAGAAACAGAGGAAGGGAGGGGCATGTGTCAGTAACACACAGTCGGCTCTTATGTGTGCAGTCTGCAGTGGGAAGCCCCACTCCAACCCCCAACCCCAAATCTAAACAGACCTCATGCTTCTGTCCTGCTGCCACATTCCATGACGTAGCACCACAAGCTTTTACAAGGGGAGACTTCATACAACCTCACTGTTTATTTTCAAGCTAGGAAATTCCTCACAATTTTCTTTATTTTTTTGTCTGAACCATAATGGTTGAGTAACTCGACCCCTCCAAGCAAAGTGTTTGGACTGAATATATGTTTGTGTTCGCATTGTTTTGTCTTAAAGCTGTATTTGGAAAATATCCATAATGAGCATTTTATTAGTGGCAGGATGAAGTGCTGCTGGGGAATTTTCATATCCTGTGAACGTTATTGAGGGGGTAAGGGTGAGAAGGAACTTTGGGGTGCCACAGCAGCTCGAGAGGATATGGATATGGTGGGTTGGGGGAGGATTATAAACACACCACCCTAACCATGACCTCTAACCCGAGAGTGAGCACTGAATGCCGCTAACACCATCTTCTTTCACACGACCAAGCTTCAATGAAGCAAGGAACAGTGCGCTGGAGATGCATCAGGGAGGCGGACGGCTGCTTCATTATGATAAGTACCAGCAGGCGGTGTGATAATATGCTTCGAACACTGTGGCTTTTTAAGACACGGAACACAGAAGCATCCAATGTGCTTTGTCGGTTCCAGACGGCGGGCTGCAGAGGGCTGAACCAGGGTATTGTGGGATGTGTGTCCTGTCCCATTCAGAAAAGATGATCTGAATGGCAGGCGCTCACATTGTGAGCTTCTTTGTGCATCTCACTGGCCATCTGCTGCCCTAAGGAGTGAGATCAGTCACCCTCGACCCGCGCAATTCATTCATTCCAAAAAGAAGCACAAGACTGGGCAGTGCCAAACTCTGAGCCAGGAGCGGCTATGTGATAAGTCAAAGGCACTTGTTGGATGTTTTATTATGTATCGGTATTTTCCATCTGCTCTTGACACGAAGCATCACAGACCTTTTGTGAATTAAGTCAAGCATATGTCTGCCTCTAATATTTCCCTCTTATCATATGGACTACTCTCATGCTGCATTCACACCGGACGCGAATAGCGCGTCAAATTTGCACCTAACGCGTCTAGTTTGACTCTTGACCACTTTGTGTTAATTCGCGTGTCAAGAGTGAAAGTGACGCGCGTAAAAAAAAAAAAGTTTGAAGCGAAATTTACACGCATCATGTGCGTCAGAATCGAAACCTGTTGGCGGCCATCTTTTTTATGTTGTTTGAGCATTCATCGAGAGAGTTACCACTCTATATTTGCTCTGGAGAGCATTATAGAGAGTATTTGTGTCCACCGGACCCTTCAGAGGTGAACCGTTTGGCTAGTTTCACCATTTGCTCGAGCTGAATGACGGCCACTGTCAGTGGTACTTCCACCTGTCCCGCGCATCCAGTTTGATGACCTGTTGTCCCGCATCGGAGCGAGGATCACCCTAGCCCTCATCCATCTAATCTGTCATTTGTTTTGAAGATAAATAGAGCCAGCCTCCAAAGGTTATTAACCCGTCCTATATCAAATATATTTGATTATATTTCAAATAATCTAGTCATGTAATAAACAACATTCAATACAAAATGAACATGTCTCGCATATTGAAATAAAGTTTTTAAGTGATAAAATATTTGCTTTGTTGTGCATTAGAACCACACCAGGCATTTAGTCATATTACAAAATAATTTATTGAAGCATCCAGATACTTCACCACATGAGTACACAGCTAGGCTCCTGATTGGTTAATGCGGTGCGAATTGACGCCAAAGTTCAGATTTTTCAACTCGGGCAGCATTCGCGTCAAACGCGTGAATGCACAAATAGCACTAAATAAATCATTCGTGCATAATGCGCCAGATGCGCCGCAGGATTTTTTTTACGCGCGTAAAACGTCTTTGCATTGACTTGACATTGAAATCATTTGCACCTGACGCGCTGTGAACGCACCATTATGATACTTTTTTGATTATTGTAAGAAAAATGCTCTATGGACATTAATGAAACCTTAAATCATGTGATTCTTGTGCTATTCACTTTTCCAACTTGATGATCCAACTTACAATTTTTGCCAGGTGTACAATAAAACAGGTGAAAAGTCCCTTAAAGACACAAGCCATATATCTAGAATATCATAGGGACTTGGGGTGGGCTCTTTGACTTTGTCAGCAAGCAAACACCCAGAACACTCTATAGACTTTTGCACGGTTCACTCACATATAATTCAGGGATTATAAATATTTAGTTATAAGTTAAAGTGGGAAATCAGTTTTATTGATTTATTGTTTTCATTTTAAAGTCTACCAGGTGCACATATGCATAAGACACTGTGAATGTAGTCTTGCTTCTCCAAACCAATAAGCAATCACAGTTCTGCAGCCTGATATAAAACACATGCACATCTACACTCACATTACACATATTACGCCCAGCAAACAGTGATTATGTCTGCCTGGCTCTAAGAATGAAGGCATTATAAAAGTATGTATTTTTATAAAGGACAACTCTAAGTGGTTTTGGGAGGGGTAGTTTTGGGTGGTAGAGCCAGCTGGCCGCCTGAAAGACCATCATGACTGGGCCTCTTGTTTGACCCAGCATGCCATAACTACCAGCACACCACGTTTAAGACAAACTACCACACCAAAGACAACACAAGAGCACCAAGGAGAAGGGAGAAAGAGAGAGAGACCATTGTTGGTTCCAGGTGTTAGGGGTGTGATCGCTTGATAAAAGTAATGGGTTGGATCAAAGAAACAGACAGGAAGTGTGGAGTTGCCACTGCAGTGCAGACATAGCACACAAACACACACACACACGTTGTTTGATTCCAAGATTATTTTCTGGAACATAGGGGTAATATGCGGCTCATTGAAGAGTAGACTAACCCTTGTGCAAAGAACAGGGTCTTAATTTTACTGAATCTGCATTTGTAGTGTGCTTTAAATTTTAGAGGAATATTTAAAAAAGAATATGTACTTGCAGATTATATAGGTAATATTAATGCAATAAAAGGCTACTTGAGTACACTTGTCAGTACATTTGGCAGTACACTTTTATAAAATTTCAAAGACAACATTTATGAATTTACATTTACTTAAACATGTTCTACTTAAATGGGACAAAAAGCACTCCTAAGTTCAACTACTTACGTTTAATGTAAATTTAAAGTACTGTACACTGCATGCTATTTACAATTAAATGAAAATATAATTAAATGTCCAGCAAAATTACGTTAATTTTGCACTTAAAGGAGAACTCCGGCGCAAAATGAACCTTTAGTCTAATTACACATTGCTACCTAGTCAACCGTTATCTGAGATTTGTTTTCATGATTGCCGAATGTAAATAGTTTTATCTCTAAAAATAGTTTAGCCTATAACGCTAGTATATGGGGCATAGAGTAATGACAAATAAAAATCGCTTGTTATTACCACTAACAAGGCTCAAAATAGCCCCACAGTTACACGGTAGCATAATAAGGCTCTCTACATTCAAACCGAAGCATTGAGAACTTTGTCAGTGTCCATACAGGTTAATAAGAAGATATTTTATACACAAAGTCAACTTCGCGAATACAGGAAGAAGCCATCTTTGAAAAATAGTCTCTACCAGTCGATCTACGAACGCCGATCGAAGTGCGCTGCACTGTGAAGAATCTCATATGATCCGTTGTTTCCGGAAGAAACACAAACACGAACCGTTTTCTTCTCTTCAGTACATGTAGCCTACTGTTCGCGCTCACCTTATCACCTTATTCACATCTTACCAGCGCACTTGGATCGGCGTTCGTAGATCGACTGGTAGAGACTATTTTTCAAAGATGGCTTCTTCCTGTATTCGCGAAGTTGACTGTGTGTATAAAATATCTTCTTATTAACCTGTATAGACACTGACAAAGTTCTCAATGCTTCAGTTTGAATGTAGGGACCCTTATTATGCTACCGTGTTACTGTGGGGCTATTTTGAGCCTTGTTAGTGGTAATAACAAGCGATTTTTATTTGTCATTACTCTATGCCTAATATACTAGCATATAGGCTAAACTGTTTTTAGAGATAAAACTATTTACATTTGGCAATCATGAAAACAAATCTCAGATAACGGTTGACTAGGTAACAATGTGTAATTAGACCAAAGGTTCATTTTGCGCCGGAGTTCTCCTTTAAATATACTCTTTTAAAGTATCTAATTTCCGTAATAAGTACTCTTTTTAAAAACTATGCTAATGTGTAGTTCTTTTTCACAAGGCAAATCATAGCATAATACAACACTAGGCAATACAGGAAATAGATTTTCAATTTTCTTTGGCTGCTGTTGTCAACAATATCTGATGAGATGTGATGGGCCAAGGTCTGTGTGCTTTCAGACATACAGAAGCAATTACGTAACACACCAAACTGAATATACTGTAACAGAGCATCAAAATGCTGCCAATTTCAAGAAAACTGTTTTTGTTGGCGCTAGACGGCAGTCAATTCAACAGCAATTTGTGAGAATACTGAGCAAAAGTGACAATGCCAGTTTCCATATGAGTTTTCTTTGTTGATTGGTTTCATTGATTGAACATTCCCTGGTTTTTATGTTAAGCTTGTTTGGCCTTCATCCCTGTCTGTATTTTACAGTAAGTCCTTGTGTTTGTACAGTGTCTGGTGTTGTCCTTTATGGATGTATTGCGTGCACTTAGTTGACATCATATTCGTGAACCTTGCTATTGCTAGTCACAGCAGGTGGCATTAGGTGGAGGGACATTCTAAATCTAGAGAGCACCTGATTGGACAAAAAAATGGATGCGCACATGATTGCTAAAAACATCACTATTTTTGTTCTGATTTCCTGGAAGGGAAAGGATGAGACTTCATGAAAGTGCAAAAAGTTAGTGTTGTCTATTTTTAAGTGTAGCCTACTCAACTTAAAGAAATATTCTCAAAGCTTTCCCCCAAAATGTCTTTGATTAATTATTTTGAAAAATACTGTAGAGGCTACAATCCAAATGAAATAAAAAGGAATAAGTGGTTGAAGGGGGTTGCATGCTTTTTCTTGACAGGAAAGCTGCTGTGTGCGTCACAGAACAATCCAGAACGGAAGGAAAGCACTGCAGGCCAATGTGAGGTATAGCTCACAGGAAGACCATGCTGAAACAGGGTAGATATATAAAAAGGGCAAGGTCTGTGTGCACTGGGACATTTCTCATGTGAAAATGAAGGGATGATTGGATAAGACAGGTCTGGAGGGAGCAGCACTAGGACACAGGAAGCATGGCTGGACCTGTTCCTCCCTCTTCCTGAGACATAGTCTCTTATAGCCCACTTGTGGGCAGAAAGGCTGAGCCTAACATAGGGTCAGCACTGAAATGGGAGTGTTCTTCAATCTGCTTCCGCTGTTTTTCCGTTTTGTATTGAGCATTCATCCCCCAAAACCAAGCAAACTAAATGTGTATGAGGAGTTTGTCTTGGTTTTGCTTTATCTTTTCTGAATTGCATGACTTGCTTGACTTCTGAGTTCTGAGGGTATCCTCAGAGTCCTTTTGACGCAAGTCAGTCCAGCGGTGTCTAGTCAGCTCCTACTTGCTGTCAGACAAATGAAAAAGACTTCAGACTTCGGAGTGGCTACAGAAAAAAAGAGACTGCTATGCTTTTTTACCTTGGTTGGTCAGAACAAAAGTGGAGAAGACATTTTGTTGATAATTCCGCAAATAACTGCAATTGCAGATTTCGTATAGAGATGGCGACAAAGAGGAAAAACTACGGACTGCAGCTTTAACCATAGTAATGAAAGTATTCTCTCTTGCTGTATACTTAAGTGACCTTTTATTTCATTAAATTGATATCTCCAAGTACAGTTTTTAATGCTTGTCAGATTAAAATAAATTGAAAGTGAACGGAGACTTCTGACCCTTCTGACCACACAACGGTCTGTTTTCCAAGTCTCAAAAGACGCATACTTAAAACATGTCAAAGTTAGCTTAGCAGAAAGACAACTGGTTTGTTCTGCAGTTTTTGGTGTATTCCAAAGTTTTTTATTTTACAGTTTTATGCTATGCTCAAACCGGATGCGAATAGCGCGTCAGGCGTGAATGATTTCATGTTAAATCAATGCAAAGACGCGTTACGCGCGTAAAAAATTCCTGCGGCGCGAATGAGGCGTCAAGTTCGCGCGAATGGCGCGTTAAACTCGTTACGCACGAATGATTTAGTTAGTGCCATTTTTGCATTCACGCGTTTGATGCGAATTCGCGTCTGCCCGCACGAGTTGAAAAAACCGGACTTTGGCATGAATTTGTGCCGCGTTAACCAATCGGGAGCCTAGCTGCTTGCTCATGTGGTGAAGTGTCTGCTTCAATAAATTACTTTGTAATATGCATGGTGGGATTATGCACAACAAAGCAAATATTTTATCAATTAAAACATTATTTCTATATACGAGACATGTTCATTTTGTATTGAATGTTATCCATTCCATATCTAGATTATATGAAATAGTATTATGATGTAAAGACAATCAACATATGTGCATAAGTTTGTGTCTGGACATGAGAGAGAAAAAAAATCACAGGAGAGGTTAATAACTTTTGGAAGCTGGCTCTATTCATCAAGACAAAAATAAATGACAGCTAGATTAGGTGGATGAGGGCGAGGGTGATCCTCGCTCCGATGCGGGACAACAGGTCATCAAACTGGGCGCGGGACAGGCGGATTAACACAAAGTAGTCAAGCGTCAAACTAGACGCGTCAGGCGCGAATTTGACGCGCTATTCGCGTCCGGTGTGAACGTAGCATTACACTGCAAGGCTATGAATACAGCCTTGCAGTGTAAAACTTTATAATAAAAAAAACTTTAGAATACTGTATGCTGGGTCTGGGTGCTTTTCTCTGAAGGACTAATATTTGGCCACTGCCATGTTTTAGCACCTGACTCCCACCAGCAAACCACACAAACACACAGTTGCTGCTAATGGGCAGGATGCTGCGGTTACAGCTAAGCCCGAGTAAACACGGCAATGCCTTAAACACACCGAAACACACAACTCCTAAGCGCTGCACTCACAAAATCAATACAGCTCCAACTGCATCTTTCTTCAATAAATTCCTATTTTTATCTTTTTGCTTAGACGTTAACAATGACAAACTGATATTTTCCAGCGAATAAACAAAGTTAGTTGTAACGTACAGTTAAGTAAACAAAGCCTTGCCAAAGATTCAAAGAAAACATGCATGATTTGTTAATATTGTTTGTTGCAGAGTACAAGCCTTAAGACCTTATTTACATTCCTCTCAGGTGATCCATTCACAATTGATCAGGCGAGACACATTGTCATGATCGTGAGTCAAGTTGGAAATACAAATATGATTGATATAACTAAGTTTACCCATGATGTAACATAATTTGTCATAAAAAAAAAACACTTTTCTGGGTAAAGCATGGCATTGCTCAACACTAAAGACAGATTTCAACAAGGTACGAAACTGAACTGCCCATTCATTTCACTGATAAAAGTCCAGCCTGCCAAGAATATCGCTCTCATATCAACAAAGAAAAGAGTCATTTCCTTTGGCCATACACTGTTGTTGAGCCCTTTCCTGCTAGTGGGCCACTGTCCAATCAGAAAGCTCCTTTTCTTTTCAAATGTCATTGAGAAATCAGTCCACCCATCCATGTCAGTTCCGGTTAGGCAGTTTGGGTCAAACATGCATGGGAACAATGTTGAAGGGTTATTCCTAACAAAACTCACACTGGGAGTTTTGCATCTTAAGAATTGGGTTGGAATAGTCTTCCTCCCTGAGAATATCCACTGTAATTGCTTGAGTTTACTTCATTTTCCATGTTTCTAGTGCAAAATTGAGTGTGAAAGCCTTTAAAAGTACACTCCATTGACCATGAGAATGGATGCATTTGGCGAGTCCACACTACCCTAGTGTATCTTTGTTTTTGAGCCCTCAAATCACTCACTTATGCACACAGTGCTGCAAAGACATCAGATTTGTCAGCAAGCCGGATCAAAACACCAAGGAAAGTATACTGGTTCTATAAGAAAACTCATCTTCTGACCCAATCGATGGTGTCACATGGATGTTTAGATTCAACCGCACCCATGTCGGCTGGTGCTCATTAAATGCTTCATTTCTAACGTTTGCTGAAGTTGTTACATTCAGTCATCCTCTGTTACAAAAGAACCTCCTCTAGGCTGAAAGGCACATGTAAACAAACCCAAAAGACCCTTCTCTCTTACATAACATGACTGAATATTGTGGTTCCTGTCTACACCAAAAATCTGATCTCACCACAGGGAATTTGAGAGGCGTGCCTCTTACACAACACAGCACGAGCGCTGGACAGAACGGAAAATACTGTTGGAGAAAGACTCATAGGCATAGTCAGAGGAGAGCACGTCGAATCAGAGCATGTCCTTTTGCAGGCTTTATGTACCCTGCAGACTTCTGAATGCATCACTAGTTAGTGGTGTTTGCTAAAGCGAGCATCACGACAGCACATGACATTACTTTTGAAACCCAATATAAAATCAATGGCAAGAGGCAATGGTGAGAAAAAGTAAATATTACAAAATGTAAAGTTGCATTTGTGATGGATTTCACAGAAATGTTTTAAGAATAGTGGCAAGGATTAGGAAACCGTGGCAATTACAAGAAATAAAGTTGCAATTCTGAGATATGATAACTTTGTAAAATAAAGAGTCATAATGACGAGAAATAAAGTGGATTTTACATGAAATCAAGTCACAATTGTGAGATGAGGTGGATTCCATAGCAATGTAGCAATGCGCTATACCCTTAGTTATTGTTTTATGGTGTGTTCACACTGAACGCGAATAGAGCATCAAATACGCGTCTATCGCGTCTAGCTAGACGCTTGAACATTCGCTCGAGTTTTCAACTTGCGCGGAAGACATTCGCGGCAAACGCGTCGCCAATTCGCGTCATTCGCAAAGCCCGGCACGAATGATGCGTCTATTCGCATCTTTGCATTGACTTTTGTATGTAATCTACTGGCGCAGATAAAAAAATGTGCGTTCGGTCTGAACATACCATTAGTTGTTTATCCATGTAACCTTAATAAATAAGGTTATGACACCAAAAACTATTAGCCTAACTTATTAACATTTTAAATTGTTACAGATAGTCAGTAATAAAATAAGATCAAATAACGAGCAATGGCACAAATAAATGCAACAGAAAATTACAAATAAATCCATACCACTCTGAAACATCCTGTGAAATCCGTGCTTGAAATCCGTTCTGCACAATCCTCTCGTTAACATTGTCAGGGTCTGAATCAAGCTTGAAAGTCGAAATGGTTTAAAATTGCCAATTTAATTGTCAAAAATGAAAACTCCATTGTTAATATTTACATCTGAGTAGAGTTTGTGGTTATGAAGGGGCGGGACATTTCCCGAGCACGCGCTGAGCGCTGCCAATCAACACACTGGGCCATTAACACTCTGGGCCATTCATTAACACTCTGGGCCAACACACTGGGCCATTAACACTTTTTAGTTACTTGAATCAATGATCAGCACTAATAAAGCCACAATCTTATAGACCATTAACTAAAAAAAGTTGGATTAGGGTTTAGTTACCCTTTAATGATACTTAAAATTAGTTGTCTTGAGAATTAAGGCTCTTTTGACTTGGGTCAGAAAGTAATCAACCCAGGACAGTCTAATAACCAATTAGTAGCAACCTGGCAACCACCCACAACACCCTAGCAACTTCTGCATGCACTCGTATTTCTAGTTTTAATGTGAATTATGGGTCATAGAGGTTCACAGAAAGTCTTTGTGGGAAAATGGGCTCTGTTTAATGCACATTAAATCCTTAATCTTATAGGATTTGAGAGTTCCCAGTTTACCGTTCCACTAGTCAAGACTCTGTGGCTTAGCTTAGATTGGCTTTTAAAGCCTTAAAACAGGCATTTTTCATAGATTTCAAACAATATTCTAGTTTTGTCAGTGTAGTGTTTAATGCCAATTTTAATGCAAAATGTTGGAGTAACTGTTGCTGTGGTTTCCATCAAAGGCAAAAGAGACTGTTCTCTTTAGCGTCGAGTAAAAATATGTACTTTAACTAACTTGTAGCCTAACTTTTGTGGTTTGTTTGAAAATGCTGTTGCAAACCCCCTAATTCACGCCCCGCACTTCCAACAGACATATTTCCGTAGGCAAGATAAAGTCCTGATAAACAGTTGTCTGGGTAAGGGAGTGAATAAGAATCGTCAGTCTTGGGAACTGAAGAGAAACACTGCATAATTAAAAGCAGCTGCGGCTGAAGGATGATCATTATACTGGGGGGAAGGCCTGGGAAAAGTGGATGATGTCATGAGGAGCCTATCTTAAAACAGTTGAACATAGCGTTCTGCATTTTATTTAGCAGTTCGGTAAGGGATGGGAAAACGTTCCTGTTTATCGCCGGTGGGATGGATAAGGCTGGGAATCAAACCAGCTCTTACTCTACGGTAAATTTCATAAGAGAAACAAGAGTAAACAAACTGTTAAAACAGCACATGCCTGTTCGTTTTCTCTGACTGGAGACAAAAGTGTTTCTCTGAGAAGTCGTGGTCATCTCTGCGAATTTACTGCAACTCTGACATCATTTGATGAGCGGCGCAAAGACGACACACTGGCGCATGGCTTTCCCAAGGTCCATTATTAACACAGAAGCGGGATGCTGATAAGATCGTATTTTACTGTTAAATAGCAGAGCGGCTGATTCGGGGTTCTTGAATTTCCAGTGTGGTGTGACCACAGCAAGCCCCCGAACCGCTCGGTGCCCCCCTCACCCAAACGGACGCCTAGACTAACCGACCTCCGGCTCCCAAAATTACAGCCATGGGCACACATCACTCCTCATTTCCATATGCTACATGACTAAGAAGCTGTGTGTTCACATGACACAAACAAACACAAGGCATGTTTAACCATAACTATGCAGACTGAAGAGAAGGTCCATATGTATATAGTTGAGAATCATACTTTGACTTAATTTTCTTTTTAAGAGACATTTGTTCATGAAACAGACTACACTCGTGTTATTAGTCTGTTTTTGTGTTAGAAACCTAGTCAACAATTTAAACTCAAACTAATCTTGTGTTCTGTCACATTTGCACCTTTTCACTTCAGTGGTCAGACTGGGTTTGATCCAAATTCCATAATCAGCGAATTCACCTCAATCCCCATATGCCAAAAAATGGAAAAGGGGGTTCAGGTTTGCCAAGGACAGTGTCAGCCCTGTTTGATTTGGACAAAGGTGAATTCCCTTTCCCCATTTGTTAAGTTTCCACATCAGATCCCTGCTGGATGTTCAATGGCTCTTTGGCTTGCAGAGCTGTAGGTGTTCGGCTGAAAGGCAGGCACGTGCTTGAGCTGGATTTGCTTTCATACTGGTGTTGAATAAGAAGAATGGAAACTATGTCAGATTTTATGCTATAATACAGCTTTGGCTTTAAGTCAAACATGACTATTTTTTCACATGTAAGACCTCTGTAAATTACATTAAAGGGTCACACAAAAATGAAAATTCTGTCATTTATTGACACTCATGTCGTTCCAAACTTTTGTTCATCTTCAGAACAGAAATGAAGATGTTTTCAATTAAATCTTGAGAGCTTTCTGTCCCTCCACTAACAGTCACACTCACAACTACCACTTTGTCACTTCAAAAGTTAATAAAGGGATCTTAAAACTAAACCATCGGGTGGTTTTAGTGCAAATTTTCTGAAGAGACTTGATCGCTTTATATGATAAACAGATTGAATTTAGGTTTTTATTCACATATAAACATTCATCAACTCACACATCAGTTCTGGTAAACGGAAGCTCAAGCATGTTTGCTTGGGGTGCGAGAACCAATGTGGTTCATTCTCATGTTACGCAGCACGTTTGAGCTTCAACAAGAACCAATGAGGTTCATTCTCATGTTACGCAGCACGTTTGAGCTTCAACAAGAACCAATGAGGTTCATTCTCATGTTACGCAGCACGTTTGAGCTTCAACAAGAACCAATGAGGTTCATTCTCATGTTACGCAGCACGTTTGAGCTTCAACAAGAACCACTGAGGTTCATTCTCATGTTACGCAGCACGTTTGAGCTTCAACAAGAACCAATGAGGTTCATTCTTGTGTTACCCAGCACGTTTGAGCTTCAGCAAGAACCAATGAGGTTTATTCTTGCGTTAAGAAACATGTTTGAGCTTCAGCAAGAACCAATGAGGTTTATTTTTGTTAAGAAACATGTTTGAGCTTCAACAAGAACCAATGAGGTTCATTCTCATGTTATACGCAGCACGTTTGAGCTTCTGCCAGAACCAATGAGTGTAATTCTTGTGTTAAGAAACACGTTTGAGCTTCTACAAGAACCAATGAGGGTTTTTGTTAAGCATCAAGCAGGTTCAGTTGAGGTTCTGCTTGTGTTTGCTGATCAATGTTTAATGTTTATTTGTGAATAAAAGCCTAATTAAATCTGTTTGTTATTCAAAATTAGTGATTCTCTTCAGAACATTTGGACTAAACCGCTCGATTCATATGGATTAGTTTTACAATCTCTATATGAACATGTCAAAGTGATAGTTGTGTTACTGTCAATGGAAAGACAGAAATATTAATATTAAGAAATATCTTAATTTGTGTTTCGAAGATAAACGAAAGTCTCACAGGTTTGGAACGACATGAGGGTGAGTAATTGATGACAATTTTTGGGTGAACTAACCTTTTAAGGCCGTGTGTCCACCAAAGTGTTTTTAGACAGCTGAAAACAGCAGGCTCTCTTCTAAAAAACGCCTTGCTGCAGACACTTGAGAGTGCTTCGGTGGCGCAGCGTTTTTGTTTCGTTTTTTCAGTTGAGACACTTTGGTTGCTAAGGTATGGAATATCTGGAAAGTGTTACTGGTATCTGATTTTGCAGATAGTTTGTTTCCAAATATAAAAATGTCAAAACAATGTAAAGAATTTGCTCTAGCTCTCGTTTTAAATTATTTAGTTCCGTTGTTGTGTGTGTTGTTGCCAGTTGGTCGCTGTGGTATTTGACCCGGCCCTCCTCCTACACTGTGATTGGGTGGTTGGGTAAAAAGCTGCGTTTTACCCAATGTTGAACATTTTTCAACTCTCGGTGTCTGGAAAAACTGCCAAGCACTCAGCTTGAAACAGATACTCAGCGCCTCGTCAGGCTGCTGTCGTCTTTAAATATGCGGCACTCCCATTAAAAACAATAGAACAATTACTGGCCTTTTTTTTGGACACACGGCTTAAAAATATTTTTTATACTATTTACAATATTAATAGGGTGTATTTTTGACATTTTTTATCAATTGTAAAGACCTGCAGGAAATTCCATTCCTTCAGGAAAGGCAAATCTAGTTTACAATGGATTAAATGTAATGTGCAAACATCTATTCAGATTTGAAAGATCATAAGGCACTCAACTCAATTAGCCAAATTTTCAGTCACAAGTTTGAAAAGCCAGTCTGTTCAAGGAGCAGGCCTCTATAAATTTTGGCAGTGCTGGTCCGAGGGCATGTGGTGACACTAATTGAGTTGAGCTGGGCTAAAATAAGCTGTGAAGATGTTATCACGCCTACTCCGGTGTTGTACCATCTCCATGGCCTTTGTGCAATTACATGCTTCTACTGGGCCCCAACAAGCGGCCCAATGTTGAGATTGAGCCAGGCTTAGCAAAAAACAACAGAACTCAAGGAGCACTAATGCCTATCGCATTCCTCCATCACAAAAAAAGTGGGTCTCTGCACACAAAAAATGGGGGTTAATTAGGGAGAAAATCCAGTGAAAATTCCGTACGGCAGCAGTTCAGACAGCGGGGAACAGAGGGTCCTTCTTCCAGCCCACAGCACAAAGACATCAAGGCACTTTAGAGAGTGGATTAGGGCTGAGAGCCCACAATGACTAGCAGTGGAAAAATGAAAACAGGAGAGACACGTGATGCAGGTCCAATCTGTTACTCACCTCTTTTTTTCTCGGATAAAAGTTAAACGGCATGGCACTAATTACCGATTCCAAAGCAAAACAAACACAAACAGCTGGCTAACACAGAAAGCATTTCACACAAAAAGCCATATGTTTGTTTGATGGACATTTGTCAAATCAGTCTAACCAGTAAGTTAATTATCCACACATCAACAAAATAAATTTTGCCTTTCAAAAAAAATCTATAAATTCTACCCTGACTATCTTCCATTTTTATTTCATAGGGAGCCAAGCGAGTGAGCTGCTATGTAAAATGAAAGCACTTACCATGATCAGTAGAAGTTGTGTTTGTTCCAACATAACATTTAACTTCTTTTCAATTCTAACCTCTAAACTATTTTTTTCTTATTATTAATAATTTAGTGATTTGAACGGTCCCGTTGCTTCTACTATGGATTATGTGTTATATTATATGTGTCTACTAATATGTGTTATATTGTAACATTTACAATGTGTATGTAAATTTTATTTGTATGTAAAAAGTATACTTTTAAAAACTGTATTCTCACTATTAACTAACTATTAACTACGATTTTTGCCTCAATAAGCAACTGTTAGGGGTAAACATAATTTTTTATGTTTAGATGGGTTTTGTAGAGTTGTTACAAAACCAGAATTTCCCATTTTTAACACTGTTGAATGGATTTTTAAACACCTCTAATAGGCCATTGTGTTGAAGCGCTCAACATACTGTATATGTCTGTGATTGGCTACAATGATCCACAATGACATCTTTGACGCCCTTCATCGAGCACTTAAACACAGATACATATATAAGGGATCCACTGATAGTCCCCTGCTTTTAAACTTGTCAACACAATGGCCAATGAGAGGAGTTTAAGAATCTGTTCAACAGTGCTCAAAATGATAGAGGGAAATGCTGGTATCGTCACAGTTTTAAATTTCAGTACCGACTTGATACGTCGGTACTTTTAGAAAAACAAGTTTTGTATTATGTTTCAGGCTATGTTTACACGGAAACGATTCTGAAGAGAAAACGCAAAAGTGGCGTTGCGTCATCACTTTTTATTCTGTGTTTAGACGAGCGTTTTGTGTGGGAAATCCGCGTGCAAATGGTGACGCAAAAGTGTGTGAAATTCAATGTAGTGCGCACTTCAGGCGGCTAGGAGTGCATACTACAACAACACCAAGTCCACGCGCCTGTGTACAACCTTCACTGTCAAGCAGACTTTGGCGTTTTTACCGTTTACACGGGAACACGGCGGTAGAGCGTTTTTAAGATTTCCACTCTGGTGGTTTCACTTTTTTGCGTTTTTAAGCCTCAAAAACCCCGTCGCCGTGTAAACGAAAGGCACATCCGATAAAATATTTTTACGTTTTCACCCGCGAGCGTTCTCGTGTAAACAGGGCCTCAGTTTTGTGGCTCAGTTCTCTCTAGTTTCTCTGTTTTAGTTAGTCTCCTAGGGAACAAATAGTTTAATTAAGTGGTCACAGATATTTTCACATTTCTTTGATTGGTTTGTTCTGTCTATTTAAGCCCTGTTTCTGAGTTCCTTTTGTTAATAAAACAAAGAATGCAGCATTTAGACCATTTTCTCCTCATTATTGCACCCGATTTGTGACAGAAGAACTGACCAAATTATATGGATTTAGTAGCAATCTAGATTCTCCTGCTCTCCCAGGAGAACCAATCCCTAGAGGAACACACGGCTTTCCTGGACCTTCAAGTCCACTATGACGACACCAGCCTGTGTGTGTTTTTCCGGGCAGGTCTGAGCGAAAGGACCAGGGTGTGGTCTGGGAAATTAAGAGGGGAGAGGGGATAATTTCAAGGACTATGTGGAGTGGTTACTTCTGTGTGAGCTGGCAACATTGCCTGTGCCCCTAGAAACACTGGTGGAGTATAAGGTGATGTCTGTAGCCCAACACCTTCAATACAACGGACGAAACTGCTCATAGACGGGGACAGGGAGTGCTTAAGGCCAATTTCTCTTCCATGCACTGAGCCTGTCCTTGTTGGCAGTCCTGAACTCTTAGTTTTGGTTTTCCCACCCTGCCTCACATCCCCACACCCTCTGCCTGTTTTTAAACTGCCTGTTCCAAGTCTTTAAGTTCAGTGCCAGCCTAGAGAGTTCCTGTGTTTTATGCCTGTTCCATGTTACCCTGATGTGCCTGTATGTTCTCACCCATCTGAACTTCTCAGGACTGCAGCTTTGCCTGCACTGCCTCTCCTCAGTCCTTTAGCTTCATCTCTGGTCATCCTTGGGTCGCCTTGCAGTCAAAGTATTTGTCAGTCCAGTCCTGGTGGGTAGACCCAGTAGCTCCACCTAGGACCTTCGGTACGGTACACCACTCCTCCTAGGTCTGTCAAGCAGTTGGATCCACCGTGGTGCCTCCCTCCCTCGGCTCCACTTAGGGCTGTCATCCCTTCGGCTTCACCAGGCTTTGTCGTCCCTCTGGTTCCACCTTGATCGGTCGTCGTTCTGTCTACTACACCATGGACTGCCGGGCTTCAGCTTTGCTTTATCTCTCCACCCCTTTGGCTTCATCGGGCTCCTCTTTTCCTTCAACTCCCCCTTGGGCCTTCACCCCAGTCCTCCGGCACCCTGGCTTCACCTCAGTTGATTGTCGCTGCAGCTCGCCCTGCCCATCCAGCACCAGCGTCGTGCCTGATCCCTACAGTCCGTGGTTCCACCTGGGTCTCCACAACCAGCTTCGTCTCAGTCACTCATCCCCCTGGTTCCAGCTGCCAAGCCTCCACCATGGCTCCTCCCTTCATCTGTGCCCTGTCTGTACTTCGTCGTGGTTCCACGGCCCCCACCTAGGGCACCTCCAACGCCCTCTATTGAACTCGTGTGTTTTTATTGTTATTTGAAAGGTGTGAAGACGCACCTTGATGGGGATGATATGGATGGGGATGACCCATCCATGGGGTCATCCCCATCCATGCCATCCCCATCACCTTGATGCACCTTGATGGGGAAGACATGGATGACTTCTGTGCCTAGTAATTGTCAAGATTACAAATGTTTTGATTAAGTGGTCACAGGTGTTTTCACAATTCTTCGATTGGTTTGTTCTGTCTATTTAAGCCGTGTGTTTCTTTCGGTTCATTGACAGTTCTACCCCGCATTAAGTTGGTTTCTCTATTTCTGTGTTTGTTTTGTTAATAAAACAAATGCATGTAGATCCTTTTCTCATCATTATTGCAATCAACCTTAATTTATAATATATTGTTATTGTAATATATATAATAATATTGTTATTCGTATATTATCTGTAAAAAAGTTTAATTTCTGTAAAAAGTAAATTTCAGTGTTTTCTGTTAGAACGGTGTCTTGTTAGCGGCCCCTAAGTTAATAACTAATGATTTTTGCAACGGAAGTGAATCAATCAATCAAAACTAACTTCAGCTGGAAAATAACTTTATTCTAGAGCTGCTGTAAAGCCAAAACATTCTCTGTTACTGTAATTTCCAATTATCACTGTAAAAAGTGCTATATAAATGAAGGTGACTGACTTCTCAACAAATTCAATTTTCTGGCTAAAATCTTGCCCAAATACAGACTAATTAGGCAAATGTGTGCTATAAAATCAATAACACAATGACAATAAAACCCACTGCCCTTGCGGTCCGTGTAATTTGACCTTAGCAGCTGAGAGCTCACAATGCTTCATCAGTATTCGAACGGAAGGGCGGCATGAACTATGCAGCTCAAAAGGTCAAAGAATGCCACATTATACAGGCAAACAAGATATACCATATAACATAATCCTCTGTTTTAACCCTTGTGCTGCATTAGTTTTTTAACACCGTTGAGTGCATTAAGGACCAAAAATGGCCACATATTAAACATTGCCTAAAATATTATATATTATTAATATTTTCCACTTTTACCAAGTTAAATCTTTTAACCAGCATCAGTCCTCATCATAACTACCAAAAATCTATTCAATTTCAGGATTTTAACCCTTTAATTACCAGTTTTGTTTGCGAAACCATCGATTTGTATAAGAGGAAAAAACACAAAAATTCAATTATTTTCAATAAACTAAATGCAAAGAGAAAACTTTAGATTTGGATTATCACAGTCCCACTTTGCAAAAAATCCCACTTAGCGCGTTAGAGACCAAAAATGGCCACCTATTAAACATTGCCTATTGCCTAAAATAAGGTGCATTTCCACCCATAGGGAATAAATATGTAGTGACGTCATCTGGTGGAATACACTATATAATGCAAATATAATGCTTTTGCTTCAAAATGAAAGGATGTTTGTGCAAAAATCATGTTTCATGTATTACTGACAGCCTCAGATTTAAACAACGTTTTAATGGGTTTCAATGGGCCATTTTTGGTCTTTATGGTGCTGAGTGTTACTATTTGATTTACACAGTGTGTGTTATACATATTTTGCAAAATGGGATCACATTTTTTACATGTATCCAAAAAGTCACAATTTTGCCAAATTTCATACCATTTGCATTAAAACAGCCAAAATGGTCAAAGAAATTAAACTGCAAAAGACCAAAAATGTCCCTAATGCAGCATAAGGGTTAAATTAAACAAATGTACACATTGTAAAGAAATGTGATTATGCATATATGATGCTAATATGGTTACTCCTGACCTTTCAAGTAGTTTAGGATAGCAAAAAAAATATATATAATATATATATATATATATATATATATATGATATGATATGGCTTGCCAGAAAATTCCACCAATGGAGGGGGGAAGGAGTTCAAAATGAGAAGAAGCTTACAATTTATTTTGATTCATAGAACATTTTTGCTACTTTTGTACAATTTTGGTATAATTGATGTCCAATGTAAAATCTGTGTCGAAAAGCATAACCAGAACTAATGGATTAGCAGACAGCGCATGCATAACTAGCAAGGGCATTTTTCAAAGGGCAATAATCATTACTATTCACTGCACTTGCTTGGTTGACACTCACTGAACACATTGGCTTGTTGACTGAAACATTGGATGGAGATCTGATACACAAAGACATTACAAGCCCGAATGACGCCTGGACAGAATTCAACCTCTGAAACATTAGACCAATCTCAACTCCATGTGCTTACAATTTACCAACAATTATCAGGTGCATTAGCATCACTGAGTAAACTTGGCACGCTGCTGTCAGATGTCCAGGTGCAGCTACCTGGCTCTTACGCTCAATTGAAATCAAACAACAGAGCTAATATTTCACAATCAAGAGATGGAATCAAACCGCTTGTCAGCACTAAATGTAGTGTGTAGTGACTGCACCAGGGGAAAAGGGAAATGAGAATGCATCACGATCAGTTAAAATGCATGCCAGAACCAATGACGTGACGTCCACTGATGTCATACTTGGCTTGATGCGTTATAAGGAGCCAAGTGTGAATGAGATTTGAGAGCAAGATTTTCAGGTCACTGAAACCACCCCGGCAGTTTAGTTTGAAACTGGGTACGGTTCGCAACTTCGCATGGAAAAATTGGTATTGCGAACCCAAGAGTGCACTGGGGTACCAAACCCTAGACTACCTGGTCTGAGTTTGTTTGCACTCGAAATGGCGCGATTCACGTGAATGTAAAATCAACGCACTTAATCACGAAGTAAGTCAATGAAAAAAAAATCTAGAGAAATAAAGAGCGTGTCATTGACCTAACTACTTTAATCGATCTGTTCCTCGTACAAAGCTCCAGAACACTTGGAATAATGTGCAAGAGTCCTATGTTTATGGAGCTTGAAAGTCCCCGGTTACCATCTTTTCACATCCTTTTAACCTTAAAGACCAAAAACATCACAGACAGTTAAGTTAAGTTCAGCAGACTAAACATTTTTGGATGAGAAACCCAAATATAGCATTTCAGATGTGGACCATCACAGGCAAAAATTCAGTTGCAGCTCATTATATATCAGCGTGCGCGTTCCATTATGATGTGGCCGCTTTGATCAAAAAGCCGGTTTAGTTGGAAGCTGCAGGAGTGTGTGGTGGAGATTATGGTATGGCGTTTCCACGACAGAGCCAATCTGGAAGGATTGCCAGAAAAAATCCAGGTCAAAAAACCTTCTGCTGCTGCTGAAGACGCTCGCTCTACCAAATCCATGGCTTTATTCATCTCCAGCTGATGCTTTGAGCCCCATTCACCTCAGCTGCACTCTGGGAATCCAGCTGGTCTCTGGATGCTCTTTGAGATCTTGAAATCCATAGCAAACACTTTAAGGCGGCGGCAACAAAGAAGCACACACACAGCCTGCGGATGGGGGTGGATAAGGGTTTTGAAGACACAATAAAGACGCATGAGGACTCTAAGGGGGCAACATGCGGTGGATTTCGCGCAGTGTAAATCATTAATAGGTTTCTCCTATTAACGTAAAGCCCCTGTTATTAAAAAAATATATGGGTGGAGAATGAGATTATACTGCTCAGCATCACTACTTAGACCTTAAATAGCTATCATTAAAACAAATGGAGGACAATCTCATTAACATCATTTTATTCAATACTGAGGCAATTGGGAGAAGACCTATAGCATTTTAATCTGTGCCCTCAAAACTCTTCCTGCATATATGATTGTGCTTTGTCGACGGTAGAAAGGTTCTTCAAATTTAGTGGATACAAAATTTGACTAACCAAACGTTTCCAAACAGGTGTTCTTAACACTCCCTTTGACAGGGCAAACAGATAGTCCAACCTCAATCTTACGCATTGGCGGAGGCAATGTTGCTATGCTGGTGAGGATGCACAAAATAATAGAACATTTAAAGTCAGCATGTAATCAAATCTGACGAATCTTATTTTTTTATGGAATATTGCATTATTATAAATTATTAATCTGAGCACATCATTATTTTTTTAAGTATATGTGCCCTTTTTATCTTTAATTAACTCTCTTGCAGCAGGGTCTCTTCTCTGATGACGTATTAACCACCTGTCACCCACATGAGATCGACCAATAGCAAACCACAACCATCCAATCAATTCCCCATGGACAAAATCAAGTCCCGCAGATGCAAGTCACACAATAGAAAAGAAAAGTCTATCACAACTTCTGTTTCATGCCGAGACTGTCGACTTTAAAATTAAAACGAAACAAAAGTAAAAAATAAAAAAATAAAAAAAAACACTTAGCTATTAGTTTGACACCCAGAGTCTTCATTTTAAACAAAGTGTCTTTTTGGTGTGGACATGGTGTCGGTGTGTTCGTAGGCTTTTTCTTTAAAATAAATGACACGTGGTTATATTTGGTATCTAATGAATGAATCATCCAGAACATATCATACTTTTCCAAATATATTGGTGCCACGGCTCTGTGTTATTTCTGTGCAATAGCCTATTCTTAACAGAGAAAAATGAGAAACAGACAGGAAAAATAAAAGCTCAGTAGCCTATTGTATGTACATTTAATAAAAATAAAAACAGCGGTAGAGACAGATCCGACATCCGCAAAATGATTATTATGCATAGATGCTTTGCTCTTTGAAATTGTCTTGAGTGTATCCATGTTTTTATGTATTTGTTATCTGAGTCGGTCTTGTCGAAGACAAATTTCTGTCACTTGTCACAGACAATAAAGTTTTTCTTCTCTTCTCTTCTCTTCTCTTCTCTTCTCTTATCTTATCTTTTACACGATCACTAAGCCTGTCGCGTTTCATATTGTGACATGCCATAAAGTTACATCTAACAATAAATTAAAGGCTTCCCTACTAGTACTAAAAAACTATGTTGTAGCCTACGCTCAACTTTAACCGTTTCAATTTCAAATTTCACAGCGCTGAACCAAGATTAAACGCATCGCAGAAATATAAGAAAAGTTAAGATCCACTTACCACAGCTGAAATGAAGACAACTATTGATCATTAATCATAGTCACTAGACAATATTATCTTTAGGAAACAACATCCTTTAATATGGCTTTTTCTTCAAGTACACGTCGTTCTCTCCTCAAGCGCAGAACGCCAACTGACCATCATGAGCCAAAGAAGCGCGCGCCCAAACCACACCTCCCCCCGCTCCAAAATCTCTGTAAAACAGCCCACTGAGAAACATTGAGTTGTTATTCGCATTCCTGTCGATATTATTCACTTATTAACCAGATTAGTGCTGTTCACGTGAATAATGTTACTTCACACACTGTTTCTTTAGCATTAAGTCTTGTAAATGTCTTGTTTTTAGTCGGATATTTTCAATAAATCTGATGTCTTTTCACAAAATCTGACTGATCTCGCATGAATATCGTTTCTTTATGAAGCGGTAAATGAGCTATATTGTCAATTTTATTTGTAGTGGTCTGAGAGGGATTGGTAGAAATCAAACTATAGTTGTATGAACGGATTTAAATGTTTATCCGTGATAAACATGACAATGACCTCATTTCTTTTGTGGTGGAGTGAAGAACTTAAAATCCAATAATATTTCCTTATGCCTGCTAGCATGTGATTTCAGCAAACCATAAGATAATTAGAAACCACACTGTATGGCATGGATCTAATAACTGAATGGCTGTTAGAACTGTACGATGAAGACACGATTTCATATCTGAACCTTTATTGTGGTTTATTTTACTGTCAGGAGTACAGAGGATATAAAAATGGAGTCTAAGGACAAATACAGTAAAAAATAGTGGCGCATAGTATATTAGTTTACTATACTTGCTTATCACATAGATAAACTACACTGGCTACGACGCAGGTAGTAGAAGAATAAAATGTTATCAGCATGCGCTAGAGGTAAACAAATAGACCAAGATGAATACTTTGGCAACTGTTTTAATGTGCGCTAAAAAAGAGGAGGAAGTGAAAGAGGACAATATGGACAATCCATAGTTAAGTAAAAGAGACCAAATTGGTGTGCCAATTTTGCAAATGGAGCTTGAGGTAAGTAGTTTTAGCTTGTTGCATTTTTATTAGCTAGTCAGTAGACGTTGGTCATAGTAGCAAACACACTGTGAGATAAACATATTAAATGTATGACCCTCCTGAAAATGATCTCAGGTTCTCTTTAATCGCAAGACTATGACAACGTCCATCTTTGAACCTCTCTCACTGTATGATGTAGAACCACCGTTTAGGAGAGACGACCACAGAAATCGCCACGATTGGTCATCTTTCATTTGGGACAGCCTAAAATCATATACTGGGAATAACACAACAATATGGCTTATTAAGACGTAAAGAACATCAACAGCATTAAAACTCTTGTTTTATTAATAAAACATCATCTATATTCCTTAAAAATTCTCCTTTGTCTTCATTAGAAGTGAGAAACGCGTATGCTGTAACCTATTTCTTTAATGTCTTGTGTTCTTAAAGGCTGGCTGTATAGAGACGGAACAATCCACACGTCTCCGTAAACAGTTAAGATATCTAATGTGTTAACAAGAGAAGCCTGATTTTAATTTCTACAAGACACTTCAGGCTCTCTCAAAACAACTCAAAAACCCACATAAACCCATCTAAGAATGTTAATGAAACCGCATTACAGTCATGTCTATGTCATGATCAACAACAAATTAAAATGAGATTTAGATTTTTAAAACACATACGTATGCAAGAATGTGTATCTTGAAACAACCCTTTGACCTCTCATCTCAGAGATTCAAACCCAGCCAGACAGCCAGACTAATATTGTCCATGCTTGACTGGTTAAGACTTTTGCTGGGAATGGTCTATTGTTATTCCTGCCTTCGCGTTTCTTTTCATTGAGGTCAATGTCTGTTTAGAGGGTCGTCCTCATTCACACATGCACACGTGTGTTTTGTCCTGCAGCAGTGTCCACTGATCACACAAACACTATTACCTACAACACTGTTACCCCAGGCCTCCACTCTGGATTGACCGCATTGATATCTCAGTGCAACATTTCACATCTTATACACCTTGTTAATGTTAATAGCGAATCATAGCCGAGGGGCCCGCGAGTTAGCCATCTCAAGAGCAGAGATGTATAATCATATCATGCGATGGAAACAACCTCAGAGACCCCATGGGAAACAAACCGCCCATAGTAGATATAGCCTATTAGAATTATTATTCATGTTTTACTCCACCGAGGCAGAAAGAAACTCATGATGAGTCGTATTGACACTGAGGATAAGGGAAGATTGAAGTTTGCTCAGTGGGATTTGAAGGTGGATTAAAGGAAATGTTGTTGGGGAAGTTTAATAAACGCCTCAGAAGGGTGGAATAATTCTTATTCAGAAACAGTTCCACGTTCTAAAAGAAATCTCATGATGCTCGGTTAACAGTTCTTTAATGTATACGTTGTGGACACGTTACACTAGAATTTTTTTTCGATTGTCGTGATTGTACACATTAAATCTGCAAAAATACAACAATCAAACAAACCTTGAGACTTCCACACAAGAAACGTGTACTGTGTACTGAAGAAATGATTCTCTCTTTCTACTCTCTTATGTAAATTACTTTTTTTTGTATGCACATACGTTTCTTTTGTATATCACTGTTTCTAAATAAGACAATAAACCATAGGGTAGAATAAACTAACATTATTACATTATCCTCACAAGGAAAAACACACAGAGCAACCAGCATGGTCAGATTTCTGAATTAATGACTCTTTGGATCTGGACCTTTTAATGAATCAGTCAAAACGACTTGAATTTGTCTAAAAATCATGTACACTTACGCCTCATAAGACTTGGTTGCAATGAAACTGGAAAGAAACAAAGTATGGAATTTTTAATAACAAGTAAAGATTACCTTCAACCCGATTTAACCCATTTTGTTGTTGGTATCAGTTAATGTATTTCGGTTGATTCGTTGATGTGAAATGATATTTTTTACCAGGTCATTTAGTTAATTCAGATGTTACCATTTTTTCAGTGTTTCCTTCAATTGGAAAATGGTGAATGCTACAGTAAAAAAAAAGTGTTGAGACACCTTTCTAAAATGGCTACAGTACATGGAGGAATAGTAAGTGTGCAGTTTGTAGCACATAATTTAAGACACAACCACTGTCTGGTTGTTCTAGTTACACATTTAGAACGGAGTACCGACTCCTTAATGGCAAGTGAATTTGGAATTGGAACCATTATTGTTAGTGAAAATCTAATGAAAAATCATATGGGAGTATGATGTATATTACAATGTTATGATGGACTATATGCTTTCTCCACTGATGTTCTGGGTTGTTCAAAGCGTTTCTGATGACTGTTAGAAGGCAGCTGCCTTGACTCTGAGATGGCGAATGAGAACATGGTTTGTGTAACATTAGTAACACATTATTAGCTGTTTTTTTATTTTATTTATTTATTTATTTATGCAGGGACCATGCACAATTTTTAACATAAAATTACCATTTCATGTATTGTACCGGATTTAGCCAGAGGCTATTTTTCATCCGTAGTCCCCCAGACAAGACAAAGTTAACAAAACAATTACACAAACAATACCAATGTTCACATACAATAGATGCACACATACTGTCAAGACCATAGAACAACATAAATAAATTAATCAAATTAATCAATCAGTCAACCACTCAATTACAACTACGACAATCTCAATGGTTACATAATTGGTTCAATTTTTAAAAAGATTTTAGCTTCAGTTTAAAAAGACCATGCACTTTACACCCTTTTATGTCCTTTGGTAGGGCATTCACTGATTAGTGGCTCTCACTGTGAAAGATGATAGTCCAAAAGCAGAACGACGAAAGGGAACCAGACAATTACTCATGAGTGATAGTCTGGTAGATCTCACAGAGGTTTCACTATGAAGATTTATAAAATCACGTAATACAGAAGGAGCCAAACCGTTTAAGATTTTATGAACACAAATTTGAATAAAGTCTAAAATTGTCAAAGGTTAAAAAATTATGTTTCTCTATAATTCTACAAAAATTAAAATGGTTATGTTTCTCTATAATTCTACAAAAATTAAAATGGTTAGGTTTTTTATAATAATAACAATAAGACATGTGAGAAAAGATTGTAGCATGCATAAAGGTCGTAGCTACCTCAAAAGAAAGACACTGTCTTATTTGCTTAAAGTTTGAGTCCAATATTACCAAGATAACTTAGCTCATTTACTATTTCTAACTTTTCACCATTTATAGTAATATTAAGATCAGGAGATTTATCATTTGTTTTAGAGAAAAAAATTCCTTTTGTTTTACTGATGTTTAGGCTAAGACATGACTGTTCCAGCCACTGTGTGATCTTTTCAGTAGCAGCTTTTAACTTGACATCCAAGATGGCGTAACATGCGAGGCATATGTCCAGTCCGTCTCGTCCTGTTTGTGTCGAATATATTGTCTTTGTTGTATCTTTTAAAGTCTTATAACATTTAAATGATCATCATAATTACTTTTAAACTAAGCCATATCTTTTTTGTTTTTAAACTAAGCCGCATCTAGACGCAAACTTTCCGATTACATGCTTTTACCCTTGTTGGGACTGACATAGCCCTGTGTGAGCTCACCTTTCACCGAGCCGAGGAGTGGATCGAGCTCCAGGACGTCTGCTGCTGTTGTTGGCGACTAGAAAACTGACGCACAAACCAACTGCATTACCGACATATTCCTTGGATGTGTCCTGACAACGGCGGGATTTCCAGCGCGACGAGGTCGACGTGAGTAATCTCGCCGATTTGGTCGAACTCGCTTGATACTACCCTTGGCATCGGCTCTAGAATTTGACAGCTGGCTAGTGAATCTGCGGCTGTACAGCAGTAGCCTGCAGCCGTATGGCAGGCTAGCTCCGGTGGCTAACCCTGCCTCAACTTCAGTTCTCGTGTCCAAACTGTTTTACTGTCACTTTGTCACTCAGACTGTATACAGGTCTACTGGATCAATCATAGCAACGAAATTATTTCACTTGACTTGCGGCTTGTTGCGGCTTGTTGCCGCGGGCCCCCGTGTGCGTGCGTGCGCATGTGAACGCGTAACGCTTGGACGTTGATTGCACTGGCTCGAATGACTATTCTCGCAAACCGCAGTATCAGCATGTCTCCTGTATATTTATGGCTGTTATTGACTATTGCTTCTCTTCACTGTAAACTTCCTACTCATCATGTATCAGAGACATTTGTTCATTTAACTCCCCTCTTCTCTGTAACTTCATCTGAAACTGTTTCTTCTAGAGATACTATTGTCTTTACGGTCACACAATGCTTAGGTTTGCCTCAATTTCATAGTCAGACAGCAATATCATTATTTGTATATAAAGTTTTGAATATATTTTACAATCTCCATAACCCCACCCTCTTATTTTACTTTCCCAAGTGTACAAAACGGCCAGTTCTCACAGCCATTAGCCGGGCTTTTATTCCTTTCCTTTTATTTTCCTCAGGAGATGTTCAGTTAAATCCAGGCCCTTCAACCCTTGCTGATAACCAAAGGTCTCACACATTTTCATTTAATGACTTCTGTAATCGTAAAAGTCTTGGTTTTATGCATATTAACATTAGAAGTCTCCTCCCTAAAATTGACTTAGTCACCGCTCTGACTCACTCAGCTAAACCGGACATTTTAGCTGTGTCTGAATCCTGGCTTAAGAAATCTATTCATAACTCAGAAATATCTATCCCAAATTATAACGTTTTTCGCCAAGATAGACATGCAAAAGGGGGCGGAGTTGGAATTTACTGCAGAGAAAACCTACAGTGTTCCGTTCTTCTATCCAGGTCTGAACCCAAAATGTTTGAGCTCTTACTCTTAAAAATTAATTTCTCCAAAGATAAGTCACTTACAGTAGCTGTTTGTTATAGACCGCCTTCAGCCCCTAGTTGTGCTCTAGATACACTATGTGAACTGATTGCCCCACACTTATCCTCCGAGTTCTTACTGATGGGAGATTTAAATCTAGACATGCTAAATGCCTCAACAAACCTACTGTCTAAGCTGGACGCTCTCAACCTCACACAATTGATTAACGAACCAACTAGATATAATTTAAAAAAATCTGTTAACAAAGGCACTTTAATTGACATAGCTCTGACTAACATGCCCTCAAAATATATTCCAGCGGTCTTCAGTCAAGACCTCAGTGATCATTGCCTCATTGCTTGTGTCCATAACAGAGCTGTAGTTAAAAGGCCGCCCCTCATCTCTGTTAAACGTTTTTTAAAACATTTCAGTGAACAGGCCTTTTTAACAGATCTCGCTCGGGTATCCTGGAAGGACATTGACCTGATACCACACGTGGAGGATGCTTGGTCTTTTTTTAAAGATGCCTTCATTACCATCCTGAACAAGCACGCCCCTTTTAAAAAACACAGAATAAAAAATAGACACAGTCCTTGGTTCACGCCGGAACTGAATGCCCTCAGTAAGAGTAAAAATGTTCTGTGGCGGACTGCATTGGCCTCAAAAAATCCTTACGATCTGCAGCTTTTTAGGGAAACCAGAAACAGGTACACGCAGGCAGTTAGGGAAGCTAAGACCTGTTTTTATAAACACAAATTCGCGTCTTGCAGTTCCAACTCTAAAAAGTTCTGGGACACAGTTAAATCATTGGAGAACAAGAACATCTCCGCCCAACTGCCTGCCACTTTAAAGCTGGGAGACACTATCACCACCAACAAGTCCGATATAATTGAGGGCTTCAACAAGCACTTTGCTATGGGTGACCATGTGATACATCTGACTACCTCCACCCAATGCAACAACACAGTATCTTCTGTAGCATCTGGCCCTAGCCCTCCACAATTCTCATTCAATGTAATTCAAACTGAAGATGTCCTGAGAGAACTACAACATCTTGATCCATACAAATCAGCTGGACTTGACAATCTGGACCCTTTCTTCCTGAAAATGTCTGCTAACATCATTGCCTCTCCCATTACTAGCCTTTTTAACCTCTCTCTTATCTCATCTGAGATACCTAAAGACTGGAAAGCTGCTGCAGTTATCCCTATATTCAAAGGAGGGGACACTTCAGACCCACATTGTTACAGACCCATCTCCATCCTGTCCTGTCTATCAAAAATCTTTGAAATTCAAATTAATAAACAGTTACTAGGTCATCTTGAAGCCCACCATAGCTTGTCTGACATGCAATCTGGCTTTCGTGCAGGACATGGTTGTACCTCAGCAACACTTAAGGTGTTAAATGACATCATAACAGCTATCGATGAAAGAAAACACTGTGCTGCTGTCTTTATTGACCTGGCTAAGGCTTTCGACTCTGTTAACCACAGCATCCTCATCGGCAAACTCAAAGGGCTGGGCCTCTCAAACGAGTGCCTTGCCTGGTTCCTGAATTATTTTACGGATAGATTTCAGAGTGTCAAGTCAGAGGGACTGCTGTCCGGGCCTCTGGCTGTCTCTGCGGGGGTGCCCCAGGGTTCGATCCTCGGGCCGACACTATTTTCCATTTATATTAATGATGTCGCTCTTGCTGCGGGCAATTCTCTAATCCATCTCTATGCAGACGACACTGTTCTATATACATCAGGCCCTACACTGGAATTTGTGTTGGAAACCCTCCAAAAGAGCTTTGAAGATCTGCAACTTGCTCTCTGTGATCTTAAACTGTCTTTAAACTCAAGTAAGACTAAATGCATGATTTTCAATCGGTCCCAGACTACACCGTTTTGTTTAAAAAACATCACCACCCTGGATGGGTCAAAGCTGGAATATGTGGAGAAATATAAATACCTAGGGGTCTGGCTTGACCCCTCGCTCTCCTTCCAAACACACATAAACTATCTCCAGTCTAAGATTAAATCCAGGATTGGCTTTCTATTTCGTAACAAAGCTTCCTTTACTTTTTCTGCAAAACAATCCCTTGTGAAAATGACCATTGTCCCAATGTTTGACTTTAGTGATGTAGTCTACAGAACTGCCTCAAGCTCTCTCCTCAAGAAACTGGATGTTGTTTACCACTGTGCTATTCGTTTTGTAACCAACGCCCCATATAACACTCATCACTGTACCCTTTATTCACTAGTTGGATGGCCTTCGTTACATACCCGGCGCCTAAGCCACTGGTATTATCTAATCTACAAGACCTTATTAGGCAAAACACCATCTTATCTAAAATCATTAATACCTGTGGCAGTACCTACACGCAACCTGCGCTCGAGTAGATACATTTTCCTCGTTGCTAGAAAAGCCCGTACTTCATTCGGCCGCTTTTCTTTCCAATTTTCTGCTGCAAACGATTGGAACAATTTACAAAAATCTCTCAAACTAGAATCCTTCATACCTATCATTACTTTTAAAGCAACACTTTCTAAACTACTAACGGACCACTGTACATGTTAATATTATTTCTTGTGCATATCCAAATGAACAGCTATTGTTGGTAATAATCTACACCGCACCATGTTATTTATGCTATCTCAGGATATCTATCCTTCAACTATACTGCTTGTGCTTTTATTTAGTACTAAGTTAATAGTAGTAAGTTGTTTTAAATTTTTATACTCTGTTCTGCATTTTAATTGAACCTGAAAATCTGTATGTGTGATTATACACTTGAATGTTGTACACAATGTGTAATTTTATGTTGCCTTGCACTTTTAGCCTGTCTTGGCCAGGTCGCGGTTGCAAATGAGAACTTGTTCTCAACCGATTAACCTGGTTAAATAAAGGTGAAATAAAAAAAAAAAAAAAAACTTCTCAGCCGCCAAGTCTGCGGTCTTTGCATGTGTAAAAATAACAGTATCATCAGCATACATTTGTACTTGTATCCCTTCACACTGTTGGGGAAGATCATTACAAACTAAATAGTAAGGGCCCTAGTACAGATCCTTGTGGTACGCCCGTTGTATACTGCAGATCAAAGGACTTGACCCCTTTAATTCTAACACATTGTTCTCTGTTTAGTAAGTATGAGGATACCCATGTCAAAGCTTCAGGTGAAAATTGAAAAGAAGACAACTTAGAAAGAAGAACTGTATGATTAACAGTATCAAAGGCCTTACGTAGATCTAAAAAAAATAGCCCCAACACATCCTCCTTTGTCAACTTTAGATTTTACTTGCTCTATTAAATGTAATTTGCTCTGAAACCAAACTGCGTACAATGTAGACCAAACTCACTGGTGTTAAGAAAGGATGTCAGCTGTTCAAAAACAATCCTCTCAGCAACCTTAGAGAGGACTGGTAGTATGCTTATGGGTCTATAGTTACTAACTTTATAATGGTCTCCAGATTTAAAAATAGGAGTGACAATAGCTTTTTTCCATGCTACAGGAAAAACACTACCTTCAAATGACAAATTAATTAGATGAGTAATGACCGGGATTAAGCTACCTTTGTGAGTTTTAACAAACATAGTATCCATATAATGAGCATCTTTACATTGTGAATTTTTCAATGAGCATATGACTTTATTAACTTGCATTTCATTTGTCTTGACTATGTGGAAACTTTTACTTAAATCCTCATTTGGACTAATATTTATTTCCCTTTTTGGAAATAAATAATTACTAATTCTGGAAATAAAACTAATTCTTTAACAGAGTCAATAAAAAAATTATTAAAAATAGTAGCAATTGTACAATCATCTTCAATTAACTTTCCCTCAACTTTAAGTTTAACATCTCCTCTAAAATTTGGTTCCTTTCGTAAAAGAGTATGTTTTTCCAAATTAGCTTATTATTTCCTTTAGCCTCATTCATTTAATGAAGATAATAGTTGGCTTTGGCTACTCTCAGCTCTCGAATTACTTTGTTACGCAAACCCTTGTAACAAAGCCTATCTATGTCTCTTTAACACAGTCTCATCCCAAATCGTCATATAACTGACGTTTTGGGACGTATTTTGACCATACGTCAATATCCGCCTTTTTAGGGCCCCCTTAAACGTCGGTAGATGGCGATCCCGGGCCGTCATACAACTGACGCTTTACCTTTAACGTCAGTTAGGTGACGGGTTAGGTTTAGGGTTAAGTTTAGGTATGGGGTAGAGTTAGGATCCCATAACCTCATCTACCGACGTTTAAGGGGGCCCTAAAAAGGCGAATATTGACGTATGGTCAAAAGACGTCCCAAAACGTCAGTTATATGACGATTTGGGATGAGACCGGGTTGGTCTCTTCCTGTCTTAATAGCTTTCTTTAATGCTGAGTCCCTACTCTTCATCAGCTTCCATAAGTTTGAATGGTGGCTATGATGGCTACTTCCAGCAGGATAATGCACCATGATAATATAGTCATAATATAGTCAAGAAAGCTACGTGTATGACGTTGACATCCCAAAGATGCTCTATTGGGTTGAGAACTGGTGACTGTGGGGGCCATTTTAGAACAGTGAACTCATTGTCATGTTCAAGAAACCAATTTGAAATGATTCGAGCTTTGTGACATGGTGCATTATCCTGCTGGAAGTAGCCATCAGAGGAGGGGTACATGGAGGCCATAAAAGGATGGACATGGTCAGAAACAATGCTCAGGTAGGCCGTGGCACTTAAACGATGCCCAATTGGCACTAAGGGGCCTAAAGTGTGCCAAGAAAACATCCCCCACACCATTACACCACAACCAGCAGCCTGCACAGTGGTAACAAGGCATGATGGATCCATGTTCTCATTCTGTTTACGCCAAAATCTGACAGAAATCGAGACTCATCAGACGAGGCAACATTTTCCCAGTCTTCAACTGTCCAATTTTGGTGAGCTCTTGCAAATTGTAGCCTCTTTTTCCTATTTGTAGTGGAGATGAGTGGTACCCGGTGGGGTTTTCTGCTGTTGTAGCCCATCCGCCTCAAGGTTGTGCGTGTTGTAGCTTCACAAATGCTTTTCTGCATACCTCGGTTGTAACGAGTGGTTATTTCAGTCAAAGTTGCTCTTCTATCAGCTTGAATCAGTCCGCCCATTGTCCTCTGACCTCTAGCATCAACAAGGCATTTTCGCCCACAGGACTGCCGCATACTGGATGTTTTTCCCTTTTCACACCATTCTTTGTAAACCCTAGAAATGGTTGTGCGTGAAAATCCCAGTAACTGAGCAGATCGTGAAATACTCAGACCGGCCCGTCTGGCACCAGCAACCATGCCACGCTCAAAATTGCTTAAATCACCTTTCTTTCCCATTCTGACACTTAGTTTGGAGTTCAGAAGATTGTCCTGATCAGGATCACACCCCTAAATGCATTGAACCAACCGCCACGTGATTGGTTGATTAGATTACATTGATGAGAAATTTAACAGGTGTTCCTAATAATCCTTTAGGTGAGTGTATGTCATTTTGGTGATCAAAGATGAGTTTAAAGGGATAAAATTATTGACTTACAGGGGTATTTTAAATTCCATATGATTTCAATGCCCAGACAGAGTGAATTTTACATTGGGAAAATGTGTATTATGGAACACACTGCCATCATATGCTATATGGAGTCTCACCCTTAACCATGGAACTCTTCCCATATAATTACAGAGCTTCAACAACAATTCCCTAGCTGGAAAATGAACAAACCCGTCACAGGCCTTTATATTTTAGTTAGAATGAGCAATTTATTCTCTTATGAGTCAAACCAGAAGAATGAGTCATGAGTAAGTTTGCTGCTGCGGTTTACAGAGACTCACAGCTCAAAACCACATTCCCTCTAAGGAATGCACAGGAACCTCAGCATCTCTCCAAAACCTACCTTCAGCCGGCCAATGAATGAGCCAATGTTGCATCCACAGAATGAAGCTGTAGGAGGAAGAACGTACAGTACATGAAGCTCTGGTTTAGTTTGCGGAGCATTTTCTAATGGGCGGCAATTTAAATGCAGTGTCTATTTACAAATAGCCCACCTTATGGACAGAGGCTATTTAAACTAACTCCTCCCACCATTGTCTGGTTGAGCCAGACAAACAGAAGCAGTGGAGGAAGGATAGTGGATATTACTTTTTTTTTAACGTGACCAACCCGAGATGAATCCTCCTTTTTACGATCTCATTCTTTTTCCTTTTACCATTGCATTTTAGCTTAGAGTTTATACTCATATTAGTTATAGCACTTGAGGTGATATCGGCCAGCTTGAAAATGAGCAGCAAATGAATCGTGTGTTAACCTGGCGCAAAGATAAAGTAAAATACCTCATTGAAATTTGGTTGGATGACCTTATTTCAGAATAATATCATAAACATAAAAATATGAAGCCTTAATTCTTGCTCAAAATGAATATAAAAACAGCTACAAATAAAAAGAGAAAAAGACTTTGTGCTTCGTTATTACTGATTATTTGCTAATGTGTTTTGATGCTATATTTAGTTGAAAATTAAAACATTCACTTGAAATTATTTTATCATTATTTTGTAATTGTTTGAACGATTTATAATTAAACAATTAAATAAAGTTAGTGGTAAGAATTTTTAGAAATTATTTAAAGTTCTTCGATAAAATATGTTCAATGGCTTTTTTTTGTTCATCTTTCGTATTGAAATTTGTTTCATTTTTCTGGTATTTGTAACTGAAATGTATGTATTATGACACTAAAAATTGGAGGTTGTGATGAATTGAGAATCAAATTGAGGCCAAATCATAAATTGCACATACACTCTTAATACATAAATGTTCTTTATTAACATGGTTTCATGAAGAAACTTCAACATCCATGGATCTTCCCATTGCACAAAAGCTTCTAAGGAGAAAACCGTTAAAAATGTTCTTCACAGTAAGAAAAAAAAGGGTTATTTTAAGAACTGTTCACTTTTGTGAAACAAAAATGGTTCTTATTGCTGAGAACCCCTCTTGGAACCTGTTTTTAAGAGTGTATGAAGGTCCTGGTTCTGTTCTGGGGTTGCTTTTGCTGTAGAACACACACACACAAACACACACACTTTGTTAAGAACTTGTGGACAGCACATTATCATTAAGTTTCATTGCGCTGGCCACATGACCGCTCTGAAGAAATATAGGAAACATAAAAACACGTAGTATTCCATTCTCCGTCCAACACAGACACTTTCTTCTGTTTACACTGAGTGTCTTGCCTTCTGTCTGACCTCTGTTGTGTGTTAAACCGCTGTCTGCTGCGTAAATAGACAGTAACATTGTTATTTTGAGCCCAGGAGACATGAGTTTACCCTCTCCTCACCTCACAAGAAACAATAACCCGTTTTCAGTGTGGCTTACTTTTTACAAATGGCCGAAGGCCTGCGTTGCTTCCCAATTCACATATCCATTCGAAATATTATAGTATTAGTGCACCCCGAAATGTATAGTGAATATAAACAGTACGCTAAAGGTATCTGGCGGATGTTTTAAGTGTACATGCTTTAGTGAAACAGTGAGGTTAAGGAAGTAAAAATCCCATTCATTTTCTCCATTGATTTCTGGGTAATTGGTTTTGAACAATAAACCATTAAAGGCAGACCTATACTGTGAGCTATGAGGCTATTAATTGATGGCATATGAAGAGTTCAGATGCAAAAGCCTCTAAGTGCCATTTGAAATTTTCTTCTAAAATGATAATTTTTATCAAGCTTGTATATTTAAGTTCAGTAATTTCACTTAAATGGCACTGAAGATTACTTATTAATTGCCATTTAAGTGAAATTACTGAACTTAAATATACAAGCTTGATAAAAATGACCATTCTAGAAGAAAATTTCAAATGGCATTTAGAGGCTTTTGCATCTGAACTCTTCATATTCTTTTGTTTAAGCCATCAGCTTGCATTATTTCAACTTATTCTATAACTGTGTTCAAAAGTGGAATTCCTGTTGAAAAACGACATTATCCATGATTGTACAGAGAATCTCCACCAATCAGGAAAATGCGCCAGAAGACATAGGCTGCATCTGAAAAGTTGACTTGACTTGTTTCCTTGCTGTCAGGCAATGACTTTGTAGGCAGCATTTGCGAGCAAGCTTTGGTGATAACTCAGCAAATATACTAGATGTTTTCTCGTTGAAAAGTTGAAAACGTTCATCAGAAATGTACATTTACATAAACTGACCACATGCAACCTTCAGATCCCAAGTTTATTTTCTTTTTTTAGCTGAACTGTCGCAGAATGCAAAGCATAGGATTGTGGGATAGCAAAGGCAGTGAAGGATACATCTATGCTGCCTTCAAACATCGAAGGTTGCATTGATTGGATGCAGCCAATGAGTCTGTTTCCCTACACTTTAAATATTTGTTTGCATAAAATGAATTTTTGTTACAATGCTCCAGAAAATTACAAAAAATCCATACCACTCTGAAACATGTGAAATCCGTGCTTGAAATCCGTTCTGCACAATCCTCCCGTTTACATTGTCAGGGTCTGAATCGAGCTCGAAATGTTTTAAAATTGCCAATTTAATTGCCAAAAATGAAAACTCCATTGTTAATATTTACATCTGAGTAGAGCTCGTGCGGGACATTTCCCGAGCACACGCTGAGCGATGCCAATCACAACACACTGGGCCAATAACATTTAGAATTTCGGAAGAAGTGGCTTCATTGAAAACGTTGCGGCCATCAACCAGACTGGGGAGAGAAGAGCTTAATATCCTTATTAAATCATGTTTTTTTGTTTGTTTTTGTTTTTTGACAATCAAGACTTCGATAAAGGGCATAAATAAACACAGTCCTTTTGTCTTGAATTTCAAATACACATTAACTTCAAATAAAAGTTGTGGAAATGTTATGATTCACCTCCTGCTGGTTGGTTTGAATTTGAGGTCAAACGCTTTCACAGCCGTTTGTAAATGTAGCCTACAGACTTGAACGTTAAGAAAATAAGGGGTTTATTAGCCAAATGTTAACATTTACATGCAGACAAATAGTGTCCTCGCTACATAACAAAAGGGGTGGTATCAAAACATAATTTAGCATGTAATGACATATACTAATGTATCCAAAATTATGTAGCCTACCTTCATCTGATATTTGCTTATTTATCAAGCTCTCTCTGTTTTGTTGTAACATCAGTTTAGTGAGGTATCTTTAAAGTTATTGCCTGATAGGGCAGCGAGGCAACAAGTCAGCTGTCTAAGCTTTTTGAGACGCATGCTGCGTCCCAATTCGCATACTATCCGTCCTAAATAGTATTCGAAAATAGAATTAGTGCGTCCCAAACGGTAGTAGCCTATGTTGAAGTGTTTCAAAGATACCCGGATAGTCTACTTTTTCCGGTCAGAATCCGAAGTGTAGATCGATGCACACGCAGCCATTGTTTCCAGGCTGCAGCGAGGGGTGTCTCATTGTTTCACTGCATAATATAGCCAAATTTAGTAGCATAAGGACATTCATCTGTCAAGTTAGACATTTTGCTCTATGGTGCTCCCTACAGGCCTTCGGCTGAAAGTGCCCGGACTCTTCTGTTCTCATGTAAATGAGTGTCAGGACAGACGGATTAACTCTCTTTGTGTTTGAAGACAAAAGCTGGCAGCAGCAGATGGCAGAGTGTGATGATCGGTGTGCTGGACTTTTATTAAAAAGTTTGCTATTAATACTCGTCCGTCCTCACAGATGGCATGACAGAGGACGGAAAGAGTCAAAGATATTAAATTACTCATCGTAATATGTTGTTTCAAACCCATGGCTTTTTTCGTAATCATCTCACAATATTCACACCTCAAAAAGTTGCTTAAGACATTATAAACGTAAACGAAGAGACAAACACTGAGCAGTGCTTACATTTAGGCTTATTTTTCACCGACATTTTAAGATGTGCAAGTCGCTTTCAGTTAAAACATTTTTGTCAGGACTAGGCTTTTGCCTAACACTATTACTCAAGTCGCTCAAGTGGAATTGGTGACTCTTGAATCGCTGTAGGTCTCTGCACTAGGTTTCCAGCCGCCATTTGATCAGTTCCCCCCAAAAACGAACCACAGCTCATCACATCAACTATAAGCATAATTATTTAACAGATTTTAACAAATAGAAAGTGTCTACAATGCATATGTTTTGGGTCCAGAACAATGAGCGCTCTTTATAGCCTACACACAAATAGGCAACACAATTTTGAAAGAAACAATTAAACAGCCATTTTTATTCCCTTCTTCACTCCTTGAGCATGAATTAATTATAAAACACCAAGTGAAAATTTACACAGTTAAATCATATGACATTTATACAAAAATGTACAATCCTTAAGACATTAAATTACAGTTGTAAAAGGCTAAAATATGTACATCTTAAAAGAGACCTTTTAATGCACTCCTAAAAAGATCAAGTTTGTGTGTGTGTGTGTGTGTGTGTGTGTAGCCTGCATAAAAAAGTCCATCCAGACAACCAATGTCATGAGTGATTAATAAAACCAAATTAAAAACACCATACGATTCAAACATTAGTAAAAGCTTTACAGAACGTCTACAAACATCTTTGTGGCGAACGACAAGTAATACATCAGATAAACTGATTCTGAACAACAAAGGCGAAACGCATTAACTGTTCATCATTTTTCTCAGTTTCATGATGTAGTTGTGTGTTCTTCCTTTGCAGGCCAGAATCTGAGTGAAGTGTTTCAGAGATGCTGCATGTTATGTCCAGCAGGACACCAGAGTTGGTCTTTTAGGGGGTTCTAACTCGGTCCTCGTCTTCACAGGCTGGTCTCTGTGTAGACTGGGACAGCGGGAGACGCAGCGATCGGGCCGAAGAGCGACTGGCGTTGGGGCTGAGTTTGAACCAGTGGTTTCTGGGCCTGCGACTCCACGGGACTCTTGTGTTTCTCTCCTATCTCTTGCAGCAGGAGCACATTAGCGTCTCGCCACTGTCTGTATTTACAAGCGCTCAGAGGCGTTTCGCTCAAGACCTGCTCTATGTTCTGCAGATCAGCCTCCTTAGCCTGAAATAAAGCAAAGAATGACATGTTGCTTTCTTTTGTGAAACTTGAAATAGAACTTCCCAAAGATGAAGTGAAGCTGTTAGTTTGTTTTATCAATACTGCCATCTAGCGTCTGTAGAGTCAATGACATATATGAGTGTTCAAGAAAAACATTTAATGCACATTTAATCTAGTTGCGCATGTGCAAAATACTTTGTATTAATATTTCTTTCGACCCATTTTTCAAAAGAACTGTCAACTAATAACAAATATATATATATATATATATATATATATATATATATATATATATATATATATTTATGCACACATACATGTATATATACACACATACATATGAAGAGTTCAGATGCAAAAGCCTCTAAATGCCATTTGAAATTTTCCTCTTTAATGATGATTTTTACCAAACTTGTATATTTAAGTTCAGTAATTTCACTTAAATGGCAATGATAATTACCTATTAATTGTTATTTAAGTGAAATTACTGAACTTAAATATACAAGTTTGATAAAAATGATCATTTTAGAAGAAAATTTCAAATGGCATTTAGAGGCTTTTGCATCTGAACTCTTCATATACACACACACACACACATATATATATATACATATATATATACACATACATACACACACACACACACACACACACACACACACACACACACACACACATATATATATATATATATATTAGGGCTGTGCAAAAGTTAATTGCGATTAATCGCATCCAAAATAAAAGTCTGTGTTTACATAATATATTTGTGTGTGCTGTATATAATTATTTTGTATATATTTATACCTATGCATGCATGTATATAATTAAGAATTATTTGCGCTTAAATTCTGTATATTTATAAATACATAAACTATATTATATAAATATAAATATTTTATACTGTATATGAATAACACATTTTCTTAAATATATACATGCATGTGTGTGTATTTATATATACAAAATAATTATATACAGCACACACAAATATATTATGTAAACACAGACTTTTATTTTGGATTCGATTAATCGCAATTAATTTTTGCACAGCCCTAATATATATATATATATATATATTAATTAAGAATTGCATTAACCTTCAGGGGTGCTTTCTAATAATACAATTATCATAGAGTAATGATAAATAAAATATCATAGAATTATGATAAAAAAAACTAATAAAAATGACAAAAATCATAAAATGAAAAACTAAAATTGTTTTCTTTTTAAAAAAGAAATCAATATTTTTATTCAGCAAGGATGTGTTAAATTGATAACAAGTGATGGTAAACATTTCTATCGTTAGAAAAGATTTTTAATTTGAATAAATGCTTTTTTTCTTTTTATTCATCAATTCATCAATGAATCCTGAAAAAGCATCACAGTTCCCCCCAAAAAATTAAATATTAAGCAGCACAACTGTTTCCAACATCAATAACCAAGTATTAAATCAGCATATTAGAATGATTTCTGAACGATCATGTGGCATTGAAGACTAATGTAATGATGCTGAAAATTCAGCTTTGCAAAAACTTTTAAAATTATATTTTAAAGTACACTAAAATAAAAAAACCTGTCCCACTTGTGGCCTTTGCACTTGACCACTGTATTTGGAGTGGTCGTGATGAATGATGGGATACGCTTAACGTCAAATACCTCTCTGAAGCATTATTAAAGACAGTGTGGTTTTAGTGTATTAAATGCTCTTTGGCATTTTTTTGGTCCTGGGAGAGTTTTGCGCACTCACTTCCTGTTGCGCACATGGGCTCTCGAGTGGCGAAAGTGTGGGTGTTTGGACAGGCCAACCGTCTGCCTCTGACTAAACACTAGCCCTCTCTTGGTATATAGAGGAAGTCGCATATCTAATTAGTAAGAACAGCACTGACCAAAAAGAGGACACAATGGTGCACTGCACCAACACAAATGACATACTTCACAGTAACCGGTTTTACGACAGACATGTTCCATATTGAATCTAACATCCATTCGATTTTAGTGTTCAGAAGCATTTTGTGAATAAACCTACTTTTAAACAATGTTTTGTAGGGGTGTAACGGTACACAAAAATCACGGTTCGGTACGTACCTCGGTTTTAAAGTCACGGTTCGGTACGTTTTCGATACAGCAAAAAGAAAGAAATGCCAGAGAAATTTCCTATTTGTTTAAAGAAAAAATATTTTTAAATAAGTGTGAGTTTTCCTAGATCTTGAAACTTTCAGGTTTATAAATAGGGGTCATCTTTGAAGGATGAACAAATAATGTTTTGGTCATTACATTAAAAATAACATTTAAATATATATTTATTTATATAATATTTGAATTTTGAAGTGCTGGAAAAAGATGTGTGAAGTACTTGAAAGCATTTCACCATTCCAGCCAAACTGGTTCCAGTTAGTGTTACTATATTAAATCCATGGTGAATGTTGCTGGTCTGTGGACGTAAAGTACTAGTTCATTCACGGCACAATGTTTCTCCTGGTTTCCATGACAGCGCTGTTTGATCTAATAGAGATCTACGGTTAATAACGGAGAAATGTGAATGCATCTCACTAGATGTCGCAGTGATGTTATTACCTCAGTGGAGAATTCAAATGTGTTCTTTACCGGATCTCTTAGCGCGGTGTGGTAACCGTGTTGCTTGATCGAGATCGGCTCGCGCTGTACAGATGTTGCTGGTCCGAACTGATAAACGATCCGTGAAGCACATAACGAGGAGCGCAGTTTCGTTCTGCTTTCATTACGCTTGCCATTTGGATGTTGCGCAACGTTGTGTTGGCCGCGTCAGCACGAATTTTGCCGGCAAGAAAAATGGTCCAAGCAATCGTTCGGTTTGCGTACCGAACCGGAAGCCTCGAACCGAAACGGTTCAATACGAATACATGTACCGTTACACCCCTAATGTTTTGCAATATATGTTATGAAGCATTTGAGTTATGAAGATGTGTGGGTGTTGTGACATGACTGAATCTAGATGATTTGAGCAGTTTTATGGATTCCCTGCAAATTCATCACCATTGAGATTGAGGAGGACACACGGGCACAATCTCACCTTTAAAGTGCTGTTTAAAGCCCGAATGAGGTGCAGTTTGTCATTGACGCTCTCATCTTTGCAGCGTCTAATGAAGGAGGACCTGAAGTCCCGTTTGGTGCTCGGCTGCAGGGCTCCTGTGGGCGACAGACTCGCTTGCTTGAGGTGAAGATACAGCATCTCCATCTCATCGGACGGGGCGCCTGATGAAACAACCACACGAGTATCACACACCAAACTATTTACAGGATTACCACACTTTTTCCACCAATGACTTTCTCATGACTCTTCCAGGAGGTCACAGTAGCTGGATAAGGATTTAAAATATATATATATATATAATTTTATAGAGACAATTTTGACAATTATACAATACAACAGTACAATTATAATTTGTTTTTCTTTTTAAGCTTTTGCTATTTTCTTGTGTTCAGACATATTCACATAATAGTTAAGAACATTTTTGTAAAAAAAAAAAAAAAAAAAGGTTGGGGAATTCTTGGCAGTGTTGTAGTACTCGAGACTCGGACTCGTCTCGGACTCGGTCTCGAGACCATATTTTAATGGTCTTGGTCTTGTCATGGACTCGTGTGCATTTGGACTCGGAATTGACTCGTACTCGAACATTTTTTTTTTTAGGACTCGGAATTATTCCCGAGTCCACTTGAGTTCAATTAAAAATATTTTTCATGATTATTAATGTATGTTAATACAATGTTTCTTTAAATTGATTGACACGCCCAGTGATTGGTGATTTTCTAGTGCACAACTGCGCATGACAAATTGTAATAAAATTACTTTTAACACCACCTACTATGTGGCCTTTTTACCCTAAACTGAGCATATTTTTTAAACTCTAAGTAAATTCAGTAAAAAAAAAAAAAAAAAAAAAGGATTTCTCTAAGTAAATAAAAGTAAATTAGGTAATCAACCCTCACTGGTCTCGGTCTCGACTCGGACTCGACTCTCTATGGACTCGGTCTTGACTCGGACTCGACTCTCTCTGGTCTCGGTGTCGACTCGGACTCGAGTGAGGTGGTCTCGACTACAACACTGATTCTTGGTATTTTTAAAAGGTCATGACATTGTTTTTGATTTAAAAAAAAATTAAAAAAATATATATAGGCGGGATAACATTATTTTAAACCCTCATTGTGACCCCTTGTCTGAAAATCTGTTTTTAAAGGGATACTCCACTTTTTTTTTTTTTGGAAATAGGCTCATTTTTCAACTCCCTCAGAGTTAAAGGTGCAAAACGCAAGTCTCTGAGTTTTTGCAGAACTACACCCCCTCTGGCGACAAGCGAAACTGCAATCAGAGGTGTGCGCGCTCATGGATCACACACACACGCACGCTTGCACGAACTGTTCATAACCAAAAGAGCATCAGCCGCACACTTTTGTTACAGTCATAATGAGGTAATAAAGTTATTAAATCTGCAAGTAATTTAAAATACAGTATATGAAAGGAAAGGCATTTGAGTAAATTACACACTTACTGTATGTGTGTGTGAGGGGGAAACGGGGGTGGTAGAAAACTTTGGTAGATGAACAATATAAGTTATTACTTTATATCCCGTTTGAGCCCTAGAGCAGACCGGCGATCTCTCCATTTGTTGAAAGCTTCCCGATGTCGACTCTCGTCTTATTCCGACGCCTGGCACTAGACAAAAGTTATATTTTCTTTGTCTTGCGTGAAGTTTGCGTTGGGGTTTGGAATGAACTACACGATGGTCTCTTTGAATCCATCTTCTACTTTTGTCGAAAGTTGACTAAATTTTGTCGCTCGAGTTGTCTTCGATGATGCGGAGAATGGCGGCGAATACACAAACCTGCCAGACTTAGCCAGGCGAGCATGAACGCACGCGCATGACGTCACGCCCAGTCTCAAATTTGAGCCCGAATCCCTTTCATTTATTTTACTGTACAGGATTATAGAGGCAATCGCAGTGATCAGAGCAGGACTCATTCAGCCATTCAGGCAATTGTTTAAGCATGTATGGGTTAGAAAACGGCTATTTTTAACATGAAATGTTGCATAATGCACCTTTAAATAGTTGAGTTTTACCATTTTCAAATCTATTCAGCCGATTTTCTGATATTTGGAAGAATATCAGTAACCAGACAGTTTCTGGTCTCATTGACTTCCATAGTAGGAAAAAAATATATACTATGAAAGTCAATGAGATCAGAAACTGTCTGGTTACTGATATTCTTCTAAATATCAGAAAATCGTCTGAATGAATTCGAAAACGGTAAAACTCCGTAAAACTGTTTAACTCTGTGGGAGTGGTAAAATGAGCCTATTTCCAAAAAGAGTGGAGGATCGCTTTAATGTGCTGCTCCTTTAAGGGTTGCGACACCGCTCTAACAGAAAACACTCAACAGCGCCTGGCGGCTCGAGAACGATTTCTGAAAACATTTATATAGAAACATAATTTACATAATAATCAGACGCGATCCGGGACGCCACTGAAATAAACCATACCAACATGACATCATGACTTTTGCGTAAACATACACGTCACTTTCGAGTCAAGTGGCGTGTTATCTTTACGCATTTTGAGCTATCCGCGTGAATCCGTGTGTATGTCTACGCCATTAATGTCCCAGTGATTCCGCGTGTCTGTACACAATGTCAAATGTCCGCGCGAAACGAAGCAAAATGTAGATCTACATCTGGGGAGCGATCTTTTTTTTTCCTAGGATGGTGAGGGAACAGTCATAAATGTCATTAACCCCAGTGACGGTTAAGGCCATTGCACACCGAGTACGAAATATTCGTATGCGTATTTCCGTGTTCGTCAGCCTAAAAATTCGTCACGCATAGAAACCTTGCACACCGAGTCCGTTGCGTATTTCTTAAACCTTTGCGGGAAAAAACGCAAAAATACCAAATGGATTCGTCAAGCAGTGAGGATGATTTTTGCCCTCTCTCTTATTGAAAAGAGAAGAAAGAGAAAATATTACGTCCATCCAATCCTGAAATTGCGCCGAGAGGAAGGAGTTCCACCTTATCAAGGAGTTGCGAATTTATCCTGAGCGATTCAAAATTTACCTCAGAATGTCAGTGGGACAGTTTGATGCTTTGCTAGCGATCCTGGAGCCACATATTAAAAACAAGACCACCAATTTCCATGAACCAATCGATTCTGAACATAGAACATAACATGGCAGTGTGTCAGTCTGAAATGGACCAGGTATGGACACACACACACACGGACAAACACACACCCGCGCGCGGCCCGTTGGAAGCGCTGGGCAGACAGAACAGCTAGGCTGTTATTGTGTATATTGTGCCCAAAATAATACATTAGTTATCGAATAGGCTGCTCAATCACACCTTATTCGATCCTAAATTTCAATCTGATTGAAAGGGGATTATTAATTTCATAATCCAATATAGAGAAGAGAACATAAACACTTGATCGAATTGAAAACCGAAACTGAAAGCACGGCGCATATGTGCAATGATTTGAGGACGAGCTCCCTCCGGCCCTGAATTGTCAAAAGACCTCTCAAAATGCTGGCTCTGGATGCGAAAAACGCAGAAAATCGAACCCGATCCGATTAATTTTATGACGGACGAAAGTTTCGGAGGCGGTGTGCAAGCGTGATTGACATAACGTGAGGTCGAATTTTTTTTTTAACGTGCGAAAATTTCGGATGCGAATTTCGGACTCGGTGTGCAATGGCCTTTAGGTTTAGGGACGGGGTTGAGGTAAGTCATATATTTATATAAACAGTAATAACTTTAAGTCAACGGCGTTCATAAACACGCTGAAAAGTGATTATGCGTCTTCGTAGCACGCCAAAAATGGAAATACGAATTGGCGTGTCATGCACACGCTACTTCATGAGATCAATCTAACCATACGCTTGTTTCTAATGCTGGGATCCTTCTGAAGTCTCTACAGAAATTAGCAAACAAGCCATTTTAAGTGAACGTTCTTCCACTCAAATCTCATGTCATGAACCCTTTAAAAAAAGATATGGCAGAAGAATCTGTGGACCATGTTTTGTGCTCAGTGTAAATGCTGATTCTTGACAAGTAGAGCATCGAAACTGGTCAACACTAACTCAACCTATTGTCTCTATAGAAGACTTAGATTAAACCGTTTACAATTTCTTTATAAACTTTGAAAGTGTTGATGGAATAGACTTTCAATGGAGGAACGTAAATCTCTCAGGTCTTATTTTAAATATCTTAATGTGTTTGGAAGTAGAGCGAAAGGCGGGTAAATTTAAACTATCTCTTTAAACTGTTTTTGATTTGGATTTGCACATATAAGGTTAAGACATCTCATTCCAGCGCTCGCTCACGGTCGTTTCCTTTGAACTCCTGTATTTTGGCGATGGGGTCTTCCTCTGTGCTGATCTCGTGCCACGACTCACTGTCTGCGCTCTGAGTCTCTGTGCGGTGACATGGAGAGGAAGAGGAGCGGGGAGGCGGGAGACAACCCTGAGACATACACACAAATACACTTCAATTATAACAGCACAATGACAAAACCTCAAAAAAATACCATTTACATACACTACCCGTCAAAAGTTTTAGATCGGTAAGATTTAAAGAAGTCTCTTCTGCTCACCAAAGCTGCAATTATTTGATAAAAAAAAAAATACAAAAAAAAAAAACAGTAATGTTGTGAAATATTATTACAATTTAAAACAGTGGTTTTCTATGTGAATATATAGTGAAGTGTAATTTATTCCTGTAATCAAAGCTGAATTTACAGCATCATTACTCCAGTCTTCAGTGTCACATGATTCTACAGAAATTATTATAATATGATGCTCAATAAACATTTATGATTATTATCCATGTTGAAAGTAATTTTTTACATTTTTATTTCAGGAATCTTTGATGAATAGAAAGTTCAAAAGAACAGAATTGATCTGAAATGGAAAGCTTTTGTAACATTAATCACTACCATTCAAAAGTTTGGGGTCAGTAAGAATTTATTTTTTTATTTTTGGGGGAAAGAAATTTGAAAATACTTTTATTCATCAAGGATGAGTTAAATTGATCAAAAGTTACAGTAAAGACATTTATAATGTTAGAAAAGATTATATTTTAAATAAATGCTGTTCTTTTGACCTTTCTATTCATCATTTTGGGGGGAAAAAGGTACACGACTGTTTTCAACATTGAAAATAATAATTTAGGTTTTTTGAGCATAAAATCAGCATATTAGAAAGATTTCTGAAGGATCATGTGACACTGAAAACTGATGTGTAATCAGCAACAGTAATGATGTTGAAAATTCAGCTTTCCAATTACATTTTAAAATATATTAAAATAGAAAACAGTCATTTTAAATTGTCATAATATTATGAAAAACATATATGAGAGAAAGAGAGAGAGATTTACTTGACAAAATACAGTAAAAACAGTAATAAAAAACAACCTTTTTTCCATTTTAATATTTTTTTTTAAATGGAAATTATTCATCAGATGGAGAGCTGAATTTTCAGCATAATTACTCATAGGTGGTCACATGATCCTTCAGAAATCATTCTAATATGCTGAAATGTTAATATAATCAAGAAACATTTATTATCATCAATTACTCATGCTGCTTAATATGTTTGTGGAAACCATGATTCATTTTTTTTGCAGGATTCTTCGATGAATAGAGAGAGATCGAAAGAACAGCATTAATTCGAAATTAGTGCTGAGAAACGATGAATCGCATCCGAAGTAAAAGTGTGTGTGCTGTTTATAATCATTATATATACATAAAAAAAACATATGCATGTATATAAAAAGTGCATGTGTGTACAGTATATCCACACAATATTATATATAACTATTAATATTTTATATATAAATAACACATTTTTCTTAAATATATATATGCATGTGTGTGTATTTATATATACAAAATAATTATACAGCACACACACACACATATTATGTAAAAACAAACTTTTATTTTGGAATCACTATAAGAAATATAAATCTTTAGGAACATTAGAAATGTCTTTACAGTCACTTTTGATGAATTTATGAAAAAAAAATTGATTTATGGTAGTGCATGTGGAAATGCATCATTGGTTCACCCATTTTCACAATCACATCACATATAAATAGCAAATAATTTAAAATCTTGGAGTTTAATACTTATGGTTAGCAAGCTCTTAGTATTAGCATGTCTGGATAAAGTGTGGTTACTCACATGCAAAGAGCCAGGGGTCAGCTGATCCGTGTCCTCCACAGACACCTCAGCTTCATCATCATCATCGCTCTCCTCACTGTAGCACTCTATAATCACACAAGCACAGTCTCAGTATGACAGGTTTGAATTGGACTCTCAGTGTTAACTAGGCTTCCGTAGGCATGTGTGGATGAATCTTTACCTCCGTTCGTAGAGTCTGTGGGTTCAGGTTCATTTGAAGCCTCGGAGAGTTTAGCCAGCCATCTAGGTTTAAAAAAAAACAAACACATTAATTACAGTAAACCTACACTTATCAGATGGGTGGAATGATTGTAATGGATCGTTATGTGTCCTCTGCCCACAGTTTAATGGCAGCACACCCACAGATTTCTCTCAATGTTTTCCACTCACAGGTTTATTTATGTCTCAACACAGCCTTACAGGAAAGTTTTACAAGAAGAAATATATATTTCTGTCAATAATTTCTCACACTTGTCTGATTCAAATCAAAAACCATGTTTTTTTCCTTCCATGCAACACAAAAAGAGATCTTTTGAATAGATATACACCGATTGCTATTTTCTTGGTTCATTCCGATTTCCGTTTCTTTTCTTTGTAAATGTGACCTGCCGATTCAGATTTTCTGTCAAATAACTATAATTGACAGCATATGCAAACGGAAATCTACTTTTAATCAATGCAACATTTTATTTTCGTAATAAAATAAGTATAAATTAATTTCAAAACAACGCCATAAATAAATGCTATAGAATAAAGAAAGATAATAAATAAACAAAGCTTTAAGTTTTTCAGGAGGGTATACGGTATATTCAGGTAAGAAATATTACAAAATTTTAAGTAATCAAATGTAAAATAACACTGAATAGTCTAAAACTAAATGCAGATTAATGCTTACAATTACTTACAAAAGTTGCTCAGTCAAGAGATTCGAGTGATTTTCTCTTCTTTGATTAACATGACGGGCAGCAGCAGGATTATTAGACTGCTGTCACTTTAAAGGATTAGTTCACTTTCTAATAAAACTTTTGCTGATAATTTTCTCACCCCCATGTCATCCAAGATGTCCAAGTCTTTCTTTCTTCAGTCGAAAAGAAATTAAGGTTTTTGATGAAAACATTCCAGGATTTTTATCCATGTAATGCACTTTACTGGGAACCAAATGGTTCAAGGTCCAAAAGACAGTTTCAGTACAAACTGCAAACTGTTCAAAGGGCTTTAAACGATTCCAGACGATGAATAAGGGTCTTATCAAGAGAAATGATCGCTCATTTAAAAAATAAATAACAAAGTTTAAGTTTTATAAGCTCAAATGCTCGCCTTGCTCTGTTCTGTGATGCGCGTTAGTGACTCTCCTGTTCGAACTCGTTCATCAAAATCTTTTTCTGAGTCAATTTGTTCATTTCATTGGTTGAATAAACCAAATGTCACGAAAAAAAGATTATTTTTTTCAATGAGCGATCGTTACTCTTGATAAGACCCTTATTCATCGTCTGAAAGCGTTTAAAGCCCTTTGAACAGTTTGCACTGAAACTGTCTTTTGAACCTTGAACCGTTTGGTTCCCATTGAAGTCCATTATATGGCGAAAAATCCTGGAATGTTTTCATCAAAAAATGTTTATCTTAATTTCTTTTCGACTGAAGAAAGAAAGACGTGGACATGTTGGATGACATGGGGGTGAGTAAATTATCAGCAAAAGTTTTTTTTTAAAAGTGAACTACTCCTTTATTAGTTTATGGACAGATCCAATATACTGTTACACAACTTTGTTTAACTAAATACTCGCCAGCATTTCCGGCTTCAGTGTAAGTGGAGTAAAGCCACTCATTTTGGTACTTGCGACTCAAGCTGCTTGAGACTCAAATAGTGCTTGTATTGCGCATAATTTCACTAATTCTCACGGTCTAACCGGACTGCATGAGAAGAGTGAGTGAGAGGAGGCGGGTGTACGTCACTTCGCTGTCGGAGAGAAGAGAGAGCGAGAGCATGCATCTGACGTAATTCCCTGTTGCCGCTGGCAACAAAACAGACCGGCTTGGAATAGGAAAAGGTGAGACTGACTGGTTAAGTTACCGGTCAAGTGGAAAATAGTCAGATTCTGGTCAGTGGCCGATCGATCGTTGCATCTCTGATTTGGAAGAATCATGACTAGTGCAGTTACTGTATTTATTAAAAATTATATTTTTGGAATGTTGCAAGTTTTCAAGGTCCTCAGTATAGTTTACAGCATTATCTGGGAGAGAATTTGGTCGTTTTTTGGTTCCCGGTCGGTGTCCGTTTTCGAACTGATCTATGCATTTCCACTGCAGTAAATAAATGAAATATTCGGTTCTACCCCAGTAGAGCCAGACCGATATATCGGCAGGCTGATATTATTGGCCGATATTAGGCATTTTCCCAACTATCGGTATCGGCAGTTATAATGGCCGATAAATGAATATTTCAAAAATAAAATAAAGACGGACGAAACACGCTTGAACCATGTCATGAGTGTTGGAGTTGTATAGTTTGTCCACCAGAGGGCACTCTACACCGTCCCTGTTGGCAACAGTCGTTGAGTTGGTCACAAGACATACATTGCTTGAATAACAATTAAAAGAACATCTCCATCAGTTCTCTTAACTCAAATAAGCATGACAAAATTTGTGACTATCATGTCCAGTTTTGCTGCAGTTAAATAAGCCGAGAGTGAAGAGGAATTAGCTAGTAATAATTACGTTAAGTTGTTACAGTGTAGTTGACTGACTATCCTTTCAACTTTTGACAATGTGACTGAAGAATTTCTTTAGCGTGTGACAGTTATAGCAAAGAGACGCATCATCTCTCCTTGGCCTGTTATATTGAAAATGTATGTTTTACAATTTGCAGTATGACGTTATCCATTGCTAAATTATGGCTCATCATAGACTAGCTAACCATAAAGCTAGCTAATGCCACTATAATCAGTGGAAGACCGCTAACGTTAACATTAATGAGCTTTGGTTCCTCTGTTCTGTTGTGACAAAAGAAACAAGTTTCTTTTTAAAATGCATTATCATATTATTTTAGTTAAAACTCATAAATAACTACAAATAAGTAATGTTAGGGAAATCTGTTAATGTTTTGTTGCGCGTTTCTGAAAAAAAAAAAAATATCGGCCGATATATCGGATTTTGAAACCAACAAATATTTATATCGGTATCGGCCTCGAAATCCTTTATCGGTCGGGCTCAATACCCCAGCCCTAAAAACTTGATTCAAGCTGGATTGGAACCCAGAACTAGTGACGTAGGGGACGGAGAAATGTAGTGCAAAGTTTTCTGAACAAAAACAGTGTTCAAATCAGCTTAGATAATGAATGTGGTTCAGATAACAATCATAATACAATGAAGGAGATTGGTTTAATCAACAAACTCAATTTTTAATTTCAATGAACTCAAAATTGTAAGGCAACCATGTAACATTTTAAGTTAAACCAACAATATATATATATTTTTTACAGTGTAGCTACTACTGTGCCAACATCTCTTGCGAGTTTCAACTTTATGGTAAAAAGATACGAAGAGTTCAGATGCAAAAGCCTCTAAGTGTCATTTGAAATCTTCTTCTAAAATGATCATTTTTATCAAGCTTGTATATTTAAGTTCAGTAATTTCACTTAAATGGCAATGAAGATTACCTATTATTTGTCATTTAAGTGAAATTACTGAACTTAAATATACAAGCTTGATAAAAATGGTCATTTTAGAAGAAAATTTCAAATGGCATTTAGAGGCTTTTGCATCTGAACTCTTCATACACTTCTGTTCAGCAGAAACATGCACTCTACGGTCTGGTCTTCACCGGAGATCCAAGACAAACTAGCTCAACGCAGGCTTATATTCAAATACGTTCTCTAAAACATAAGCAACAGATGTGCCATGATGGGCCATGTTGGTTTTTGAACTGGTTAAGAAGCCCGATAAACAACATGTTTATGAACCAATGAACCCCAATACGTCATCGTTTGTTTATAAGTCTGTGGAAACTCGTGGCCAGTTCACAATAGGCTCCAGTTCGCTCCACACAGGAACGTCAACGTTTCGGTAAAAAATAAGTATGTGTGAACTGCTCTATTAGGATGTTTTCACACTAGCACTTGTAAATGCAATTGTCTGCAATCGTTTGGAACAGGCAACCAAACCAAGTGTGAAAGCACCCTTAAGTGTAATTTTTGATTAAATACTCCAATAGTTTGCAGAATTTGACACATTTTATCAGATTAAGCTCAATTGCGGAGACCATGCTGTGTTTTTAGCACTGAAGGTGTGCAAAACCCACTTTGCAGACCTTCATCAAACATGCTCGACTGTGCAGCTTTGGTCACAGCTAGGTGTCGAAGCCTGTCACACTGCAGTGCAAACGTGTCACCACCAGACCAAAGATTCACTCACTTGTTCATGTCTTTCAAGCTTTCAGCTGCAAAGTAGAGTGTCACCATGTGGAGGTGGCTCGCTTTCATTGCACTGGAAAAGAAGAAATAAGTGAACACAAATAAAAACATACACAACCGCAGCAGTTCTCAAGGCTGATATACTGGATTTGGGGATGTGTGGCGCGTAGTGGCAGCATTACACAAAAACGGACATGTATTTGACACTAAAGTCTGCCTTCTGTCTTATCCACATCCAATTATTGTTATGAAAGTAAAGCAACATCACTGTATGTCTTTAAGAAGGAAGTCTCTAGTCTAGTGGTTCACACCACACATTTATAACACAGGAAACTGTCTGCTCTGAACGCACATTCAATGGGGTAAAGATGACACACTTCATGTGCAAAAAAAAAAAAAAAATCTGATTTATAGCTTGAAACCACATGTTCTTAATGCAACAGTCAAATGACAACCCCATAACTACTTCAACTATGATGTTCTGAGTAGTTGCCAAGGTGCAGTTTCTGATAGGGTTGTCTGAATGGTTTTAGCGTGTTTCTATGGCTGGTTTCTGTTAGTTGGTTGTTAAAGCACTGCTAAGTTGTTGCTATGGTTGCTAGAGCCAGAGCCGATATTAGGCATTTTCCAAACTATCGGTATCGGCAGTTATAATGGCCGATAAATGAATATTTCAAAAATAAAATAAAAATGGACGAAACACGCTTGAACCATGTCATGAGTGTTGGAGTTGTATAGTTTGTCCACCAGAGGGCACTCTACAACGTCCCTGTTGGCAACACTCGTTGAGTTGGTCACGAGACATACATTGCTTGAATAACAATTAAAAGAACATCCCCATCAGTTCTCTTAACTCAAATAAGCATGACAAAATTTGTGACTATCATGTCCAGTTTCAAATAAATAAATAAAATATCGGCTGATATATCGGAATATCGGATTTTAAGACCCAAAAATATTTGTATCGGTATCGGCCTTCAAAATCCTTTATCGGTCGGGCTCTAGTCGCTACGAGGTTTGACAGTCTACTTCGAGTGGGTTCTCAATGGGGTGTAGGAGGTTGCTAGGATGTTCTGGGAGGTTGCTAAGATGTTCTAGGAGGTTGCTAGGATGTTGTGTGGATGACAAGGAGTGTCCATGAAGCTGATTGGGAGTTGCATGTGGTTGGTTCCTAAGGTGGTTTGAGTGTTTTTAAATGTGTTATCATTGCTGCTACATTATTCTGGGTCGTTGTTAGGGCGTTGCTAGGTGGTTCCTAAGGTGATCAGAATATTGTTTTTAATGTTTTGTTAAAGCTACTACACTACTCTGGGTCGTTGTTAAGACGTTTCTAGGTGGTTCCTAAGGTGTCTGAGTGTTTTTAAATTTGTTTCTAATGCTGCTACGATATTCTAGGTCGTTGTTAAGGCGTTGCTAGGTGGTTTCTAATGTGATCTGAGTATTTTTAAATGTGTTTCTAATGCTGCTACGGTATTCTAGGTGGTTCTTAATCTGAGTATTTTTTTATGTTTTTTTAAAGCTGCTATGCTATTCTGGGTCGTTGTTAAGGCGTTGCTAGGTGGTTCCTAAGGTGATCCGAGTACTTTTTAATGTTTTGTTAAAGCTGCTATGCTATACTGGGTCGTTGTTAAGGCGTTGCTAGGTGGTGATCCGAGTAATTTTTAATGTTTTGTTAAAGCTGCTATGCTATTCTGGGTCGTTGTTAAGGCGTTGCTAGGTGGTTCCTAAGGTGATCCGAGTACTTTTTAATGTTTTGTTAAAGCTGCTATGCTATTCTGGGTCGTTGTTAAGGCGTTGCTAGGTGGTTCCTAAGGTGATCCGAGTAATTTTTAATGTTTTGTTAAAGCTGCTATGCTATTCTGGGTCGTTGTTAAGGCGTTGCTAGTTGGTTCCTAAGGTGATCCGAGTACTTTTAATGTTTTGTTAAAGCTGCTATGCTATTCTGGGTCGTTGTTAAGGCGTTGCTAGGAGGTGTCTAAGGTGATCCAAGTAATTTTTAATGTTTTGTTAAAGCTGCTATGCTATTCTGGGTCGTTGTTAAGGCGTTGCTAGGAGGTGTCTAAGGTGATCCAAGTAATTTTTAATGTTTTGTTAAAGCTGCTATGCTATTTTGGGTCATTGTTAAGGCGTTGCTAGGTGGTTTCTAAGGGGATCCGAGTACTTTTTAGGTCAGGTCAGGGTGTTATCGTGTGCAAATCGTGCGGGATTAGCGGGCGATGAACGCTTGCCAATCTGTTAGTATGAAAGAGCCAACAACGCATCAAAGACGCCTCACAGACGCCTCGCTGAGCCTGCATGCTAGATATCCAGAGCTGTCGCACGACTCAACCTCAGTGATGTCATGAGCTACAGCCAATCATAGCAAGGCATAGGTTGAGGTCACAGCTTAAATCTTTTTTTTTTTTCTCAGAGCAAATGATCGCACAAACAGTTTGCAGCACTAGTTTCTGTCTGACGTCCATATTCGTGTGTTGTGTTCTTCTCTTCTTCCATGGGTATTGTGCTGTGCTGTTTCCCATCATTTCCAGTTTGTTTTATCGCATGATTTTTCGTGACAAAACGTGGTTTGTAGACAAAATAGAATCGTTGGATGACAGAGTTGTTTTTGTCAACTCGTGTAGTGCATTACCTCCTGTTGCGGACCAATCATGTTGTGTCATGTAGTGTGAACCGCACAGTTCAGCCCGACGTTTTAAAATCATGTAGTGTGAACTAGGCTTAAGGTGATCTGAGTATTTTTTTAAATGTTTTGTTAAAGCTGCTATGCTATTCTGGGTCGTTGTTAAGGCGTATTATAGATACGGGTATTATACTGTATGTTGCCAAGTATAAGAAATATATAACCCATATATAGCAAACTGCACTAACAATTTAACATGCAGTAACATCTGAAAGATCGTGTTACTAGGTCAGGTTTTTTTTTTCAAACCACAAGCAGTCAAAAATCTAAATAAGGAAGACAAACTCACAACTTCTTCTTGCATTCGGTAGCTTGTTCTACGAAGAAGTCCCTCAAGTTGATGTAGCCTTCGGCCTTCTCTGCCTGAAAGGAAGTGGAGATCATTTATCTTTAGAAAAGAGCGGCTTTTTTAAGGCATCGTAAAACCAAGTACATCATAGAAACCACTGGCACCGATGCTATCTACAATCTACTTAAGATAACTATGCTTTTGAGAAATGTAGCCTTGCTCTGGAACACGTTTCATTTTGGGTAAAAGATAGCAAAACAAAATTGAATCAGCTGTGAGCAAAAAGACATTTCTCTGATGCAATAAAGTCACCCCAATGTTGCTCCAAAGTTTAGAGCTTCACAGTGCAATAATGTTGGGTCAAAGACGAAGATAGCCCTTATCAGGCATATTTAAAACAAGATATGCTAGCATTAAGTCACAGACTCCCAGTCAGTTTTCTCTGTATGATTTCAAAATCTTCCTTTTGAACTGTGTATTCGGTAAAAACAGTAAGAAAATATACATATATACATATACAGACTTTCACATGCACACAGAATTTATTTTGCATGCTTGCTTTACAATTTCCATTTTGTATCCTATCTATTACATATGGTAAGTATGGATGTGTATGGATGCACAGAAATTGATAAAGACCTTTACTGCGGTGTACTTTCTTTTAGAAATTTTTGTGTTTTTGTAAATTTCCCATTCATTTCCTATGGGTCCAAGACCACGAGTGTGACTATTTTTTTTACTATTCACATATTCACCTATTCACATGTCAATTTTTTTTTTGTAATCACATACCAAATGCCATAAAAGTCACCAAGTATCATAACCTTCCGATGAAGCTGTGATTTTTAGAAATTCAAAACAGAAAATTATTCGGTCAGTGAATGAAAAAAACATTGGTACAGTAAAATATTATACAAACTTTTATTCCATTAGGGTAGTATGTATACATTGACCCCTATTAAAATGAATGGGAAAATGTCCAGACTCCTAATGAGAAACGAATCAAACTGCTCGTGTGATTGGCTGTTCACTGCATTCGGCTGTAAACGCTCCAGAGCAAATTATTCAACTCTGGTTCAAACCCACACAACCCAGCTGACAGAGAACATTTACAGCGACGCTAACACTAACCTCAAAAATGGTTGTGCGATAGGCTTCTCATTTCCAAAACGAGATAATAAATGATCTTTCAACGCATAAACACACTTGTTCACATTTTCCGCACACACACATTATCATGGGAAAACCACACATTTGATTTACCGTGTCGGATGTGTACCAGTAGAGCGAACATTTCTTGAGCACGAACCAAAACTTTTTCCACCTCCAGCCCAAGAGCCCTTTGCTTTCTTTCCTTTTGTACAACCAGCCCTGACAGTCGCCCTGGCCCAGGTCTTTCACCGAGACCCTTCTGCGGCTCATCACACCATCTCCTATCGCAAACAACAAACAAACACAACACAATAAGACAACAACAGTGGCGTTCTCACAGGGCTCACTTTGGAACATCAATAGCAAAGATAACAGTGCATGATGCCGTCAATAACGTTAACAGAATCCACATTTATCTTTGTACATGGTGCACTGGCAAAAACAGGAACGTTTTACTCAAGTTTAAAGTTTCTCTTGACACAACACTTCTTCCTGCTTACCTTGAGACTTCTCGGCTGCAAAGTCTTGAAGAGGGTACTGAAAGCGCAAGGAGAAAGAAAGACCGTGAATTAAACAGTGAGCTCAGCCATCAGCGCCCACAGCACCGAGAGACAGCGCTAATGACACAGCCTTCACTTAACAACACACACACGCCAGTGAGAGTGTTCAAGTACACACGCACACACTAATGCTGAGATCCTCCCTCTCTCGGTTTCAAAACGCAAATGTAAATGCTATATATAGCTACTAGATACAGTGTAAGGAGACTTACCACAAGGCTTCTGAAGATCAGGTGAAACTGCCATAATCAGATGACGTGCGAAGTAGTCGGTATTTATATTCCAAAACATTTTTTTCTTTCCTAATTCTTGTTCAGTTATTATGCATTCATATTTTATGAGTTCATATTCATAGAGGCTATATGGAAAATTCAGACTTTTTAAAATTTCATGTCGCGCCGTAGGACTATTTAAGTGAACCGCAGAAAAGCTGATTAAGAATGGTAATAGCCTACATTTTTAAAAAACTTAAAATGAAACAACAGATACAGCACAATTTTCACATTCACTTCCTCAAATCTAGTTCCTAAATGCCTATTATAGATTTTATTATGAACAATTCAAGTTTCAATTTCATTTTAAAAGTTTTTTTTGTTTTTTTTTTTGTTCTCGTAATAAATTCGAAGTGCCATAAGTGGATCTTCTCCAAATGACGATTATGAACCAAATCACTGCGCTATGGGCTCTATGCACGGCGGTATTTCCGGTGAAGGTTTAAGGATGCTCGATAACTTCCGCCGATCGTAGAGTCCAACGCAATACCGAGAATTTATATTGAATTTTATACTCCATGGTTATACTAAAGAAACTTTAGTCACAAAAACAGATAAAACAGACACCCCTCGTTGTGTTTATGCTTCTTTTTAAAAATATATTAAACAAACATAACTATATATAAAATTACATCTAAACGTATGAAAGTTTCGTTTCAAAGACGGGAGGACAGTAAATTTTGATGACTCTGCAATAATCCCGTTTTCCTCGGGTTTCCTCCGCTTTAATCTCCCCAACCGGAAACTGACGAGCATCCTTGCGTCAAATGCGGAACTTTTTTCTCAATAATCCGTTTAACTTGGATGTACGTCGCAACACTGAAGAAAAGATTGGTTTCATTGTGACCATTTTTTTACGCGTTTTGGCTTTTCATTTACACGACTGTGGGGTTTTAAAACAGCATTTTAGGGTTCTGAAAACAAAACCTTTTTTTTTCAAAATGATACCATTATCGTCTACGTGTAAACTACAAAAACGTGAATTTGTGAAAACAGTTTCAGTTTCACGCCTTTCACGTAATTTTGCGATTGCGTGTCTATTACGTATTCGGTTTCTTTACAAAGTGACGTCGCCAACTACTGGCCTGGCAGAATAACACACATTTTTAATAATTTTCACAGATCCATGTGAAAGGTGATCGTTTTGACAATGTTGCTGACTGTACACAAAAAAAAAAAAACGCAAAGAAAAAACTTTAGTACATTAGAGTTGTGTAAACGTACGCTTAATTTAGCAGCTGATACTGATTCCAACTTTTTTTTCCACATAGTGGCATTTCTAAAATATACACTTTTTCTGTTTTAAAAACTTTTTTGTACATCTCGAGTAAACATTTAAATTCAGAAAGATTGTGAAAAGACAACAGAACCTAAACCCTAAAAAAAACATTAGTTTAGTTATGAACTAGGCTATTTTTCTCTTTGTGAAAGTTTCTAAAAGAAGGTTGCCAAATGTAGCTAACAATTCAAGTTTCAATTTCATTTTAAAAGTTTTTTTTTTGTTCTCGTTATTTTTTTGTTAAAGCGCCTTAACTGGATCTTCCCCAAATGACGATTACAAACCAAATCACTGCCCTATTTGTTCTTATTATTTTTTTCACAATAATTCATTTAGCTTGGATGTACGTCACAACACGGAAGAAAAGATTGGTTTCATTGTGACCATTTTTTTTTACGCGTTTTGGCTTTTCATTTACACGACTGTGGGGTTTTAAAACAGCATTTTAGGGTTCTGAAAACAAAACCTTTTTTCAAAATTATACCATTATCGTCTCCGTGTAAACTACAAAAACGTGAATTTGTGAAAACAGTTTCATCGTGTGTGTCTATTACGTGTGCAGTTTCTTTACAAAGTGACGTCGCCAACTACTGGCCCGGCAGAATAACACACATTTTTAATAATTTTCACAGATCCATGTGAAAGGTGATCGTTTTGACAATGTTGCTGTCTGTACACAAAAAAAAAAAAAACTTTTTAGTACATAGTAGCAGCTGATACTGATTTAGACTTTTTTTCCACATAGTGGCATTTCTAAAATCTACACATTTTCCATTTAAAAAAAATTGTACATCTTGAGTAAACATTTATTTAAATTCAGAAAGATTGTGACAAGACAACAGTTCCAGAGAACCTAAACCCTAAAAAAAAACACATTAGTTTGGTTATGAACTAGGCTATTTTTCTCTTTGTGAATGTTTCTAAAAGAATGTTGCCAAATGTAGCCAACAGTGTTTGAACAGATAAGCAATAAATCACACTCACAGATACACATTCTGCTGAGTATTATGTGAAATAATCTTCAGCAGAGCTTGGGAACAGCTGACAGTTCAATAGGAAGTAGTTTATGATGCAAAAAATAGAAAACATATGATAAAATCAGCTCTGAAAACACTGAACGTACAGGAAATACGTACAGAAAATTAAAAATGTAATGCTATGGAAGTCAGAAAAAAGACAATTTAGTGGCAGCTGTACAATTATTTCAAATATTTTCTTGAACATTATTTACAGCTACTTCTGTATTTGGTGTTTATTTGATATAGTTAAAGGAGTAGTTCACTTTAAAAAAAAAACTTTTGATAATTTGATAATTTACTCACCGTCTTTCTTTCTTCATTTGAAAAGAAAGGTTTCTGATGAAAACATTCCAAGATATTTAAACATTTTCTCCATATGATGGACTTCAATGGGAACCAAACAGTTCAAGGTCCAAATGAGAGTTTCAGTGCAGCTTCAAAGTCCTTTAAACGACACCAGACGATGAATAAGGGTTTTAGTGAAATTTCTAGTGAAATGAACCGTCATTTATAAAATAAAAAAAGTTTAAGTTTTATAAGCACAAATGCTCGTCTTGCTCTGTTCTGTGATGCGCGTTCGTGACTCTCCTGTTCAAACTCGTTCATCAAAACGATCAAATCTTTTTTCGAGTCATGACTCGAAGGGTCCTTGATTAAGACCCTTAATCATCATCTGGTGTCGTTTAAAGCCATTTGAAGCTGCACTGAAACTCTCATTTGGACCTTGAACCATTTGGTTCCCAATAAAGTCCATTATATGGAGAAAATGAAACGTTTATCAAAAACCTTAATTTCTTTTCAACTGAAGAAAGAAAGATGTGGACATCTGGGATGACATGGGGGTGAGTAAATTATGTTTAATATAATATATGTATATAATATATTAATATATATTTTTAAAAGTGAACTACTCCTTTAAGTCCATTTTTTTTTTTCACTCGATAGATTCAGTTTGAAGCATTTCACAGAAAGTAGACACAGATGCTGTGTGTATGCTTAGGAAATATAGGCCCTTAGAAAGTTAAAAGATGAATAACATGACACTATTCCAGGTGTAAAATACTTAAAACGTTATTTCTGATACTAGTCGTTGATCGCAAAACAACTGGGAGGAAAAGTGAACACTTACTGACTGACTCTGTCTGTTCATCATCCTGTGATTCTCCTCTGTTGCCTTCAAAGCGGAGACCAGTAGATATATCTCCTCTACCAACTGAACCAACACAAACAAGTCATTATCAACGTCTTTTATATTTAATAATATAATAATAATGAAATATAAAGTAAGTTTGAAGCATTTTTTGACTGACAAACAGATATGGTTGTTACACTCTTTCTTGTGTTACTGTTTTTATTTTATTTGACTTGCCTGTATCCAGCATGTGAAAACCTGCAGGTATTTTATCCCTCTGAAAATCGCTCTTGCAGACATCCCAGATCCTATTCAAGCTGTGTAACAGTGTTTGTGAACGCTGAGTTGGACTTACACGAGCCTCTAATAACGCCTTTCATTTGCATAATTGATTTAATCAGTCGCTGTCTCTTCATCACCTTTTGTGTTTAACTTTGAGGAATTATAATCAGATCTTTTTCTGTCATTGTATTCCAGAGTAAACTGATGGTTTGCTTAAAAGAAGCACTTGGAAAAGCTGTGTTGTTGTTGTCTGAACTCTGATCAAATTTACCCAGGAACGACCACTGCGGGGCGCTATTGCAATGCACTGATGATGATGATGATGATGATGATGATGATGATGATGATGATGATGATGATGATGATGTTAAAGAGACTTTTTTCGACATGCAACGCTTTGTAGCCTATAATAACCTCATTTAAGTTTTTTATTAAGGCCATACGGATGATACTGTAGGCCTATACCACACAAGGAGAGAGTTAAAGAGTTGTGTGACGTGTTTAACACATACGGTTCATCATCCCAGCACAAGTCTATTTGATGTAGTTTACATCTGGAAGACATATTTTAGTATTTTGGTCATAAATGAAAATATGAATTGGAAAAATTATGGTCAGATGAAATTTTTATACCTTAAAAATAAAGTAAGAGAGGTATCCTTTAAAATATGATACTGTACCTTATTTGCAGGCCGTATTATTTATTCTTTTATTCTTTATTTGGTTATTTTATATGTTTGCTGTTCTTTGTTGTATTTTGTTTGATAATATGTTATGTGATATCTGTATTTACTGACTGATAGAAAGACAGGTAAGACATTTAAAAAAAAATATCATTCTCAAATATTAACGACTTGGTTGTGATAAGATTACCTTTTTAAACAAATAAACAATTTTATGTATATTACTTATGTAGACATAGTTGGAATTAATAGATTAAAATGTTTTCATTTTTATTTTACGCAGACATATTTTTTTTTTGAAAGAATAAACTGTTTAAAACAATTATACAAAAAACTCGTCTTTCCGAGCGCCCCCTGGGGGAAAAGCTTAAAAACGCTTTTAGAAAAGCTGACCACATTTGCCCCAGACAAGAATCCATGGAACGAGAGGATTTTCCCTATTTATAGCATTCTTTATTAACAGTTCTTGACAACATAAACAAGTATCAAGTAGTATCCTATCTTTCTCAAAACTATGACTTGCTCTAGTGTTACAGTAGCCTGGTTTTAAGACTCAAAGAAAAGAGTTCTATAACAAATCGTTTGCATCTGTTACTGTTCAGATTTACGCATGAACAACGTCCACAATAGAAGACCATTTATATTATCAAAGAAAGTCGCTTATTTTCACACTGAAATGTAAGTAAAGTAAAAAGGCTTTCAGACTTTATATTGTGCTCATGTGGCAGACACTTCACGCTATGAAATAGACACATCTTCTCACCAGGGTTTTCTGCCATTCAGAGTCAAATTCAGAATGACGATTCCCCAATTTGAATTGAGGTAGCAGACAGGATGCAGAAACAGCCAATGTAGAGTTTATATATGGATTTAAAGTCAAATTAAAATGGAATGAACAGAATGAACTGCTATTGTAATAAATATATTTAAAAAATAACACAAAAGTTTGTGGTCGGTTAGATTTTTTCAGTAATATTTGATTTAATTTTAACATTGTAACAATGTAAAGGTCTTTACTGTCACTTTTGACCTATTTATTGCATACTTGCTGAATAAAATGATTAATTTCCTTTCCTACTTAAAATATATAGATATATACCTCAATATAGTGGTACTGTATGACACAATGAAAAAACTTGACTGGAGAGTGTGAAGTGTTGAACTTAGTTTTGAGAAATATGTCTAATCAGTTGAGAATAACGTATAGATCCTACAGGCATAATTAGTCAAAACATCTTGGACCATTGAAATCAACTTCCTGTCATTCCAATTCAAAGTCCATTCCAACTTCCTGTGGGGCGTGGCCAAATCGATTCAGATTCAATCTCGTGAATTGGAAAGGAAGTCAAAAGTTCCCAAACATGAATAGAAATTTAAGTGCCTTATAAACATGTCAATGTGCACCGTTTATTAAATAATGGACACTTTTTGTTTAGTTTTTTCTTGCTCATATCTTCTCTTCTCTATATTTCAGAGATAAAATAGCTTTAACTTACACAAGGCATGTTTAAAATAGAAAGCTGCTACTGTATTTAGCAAGTGGAAAATAAGTTGGACCAGTATCTATTCTATAATATACAATATATGCACAAATTTAATAAGTTATAACACAGTTCCAAGACCTGATTAATCATGATAAAGAGTCTTCAGTAGTGTCTTGATGAAAAGCAACAGTCGTTCCACCGAGGAGGTCTTTAATACTGGCCGAGCTGAATTTCAACAGATCCTGGTCTCAGATTTTGAGAGATAATACTGCTCGCGGATAGCAGACTCCCAGCAGCCTTCAGTGCGTGAGCAGCTTGAGTCGTGCGATCCAGCTGCTGAGCAGAGAGGGTTCGGACGGGGGTCTCTTGGGGGATTTCGGCGCAGGCTTGCGTGCCATGGCTTCCTGGTAGGGTATGGTGGCGCTGTCGTGTAGGTTGGCATTGATGAAACACTGGCTCCCGCGGATGTGGTCGACCCCTCGGACGAGCTGGCGTTCGCCTGTGGGCCGGTAGGGCAGTGGGTAACAGGGCGACTCTTCTGAGATGGTGGGGATCTGTTCGTTACTCAGATACCTGTGCAAAACCTCCTCACCTGAGGACAGACAAGACACATCATATAAGGATGGAAACAATTTTAGGCCCTGTTTACAGCTGCGTTTCGGTCGACTGGATCATAAGTGGACGATGCTAAATGTCTAAAACATTTTAAGCTTAAAGGGATAAAGGATTTAGCATTAAGCTTTGTATTAGTAGAAAACCTGTAGTATTTTCTAATTAGCATGCTTTCCTCCCTCATTTCCCCATGAGACGAGAGATTTATGTATTTTTTGTCTGAAAAAAATCCTCAGATGACGCAAAAATCGTCATTTTGCGTCATCTGAGGATTTTTTGGCCAGAGGCTAAAGACTACAGTCAGTAGTAGGGTCTGTCCCGCATGTTCTCAACCCGCCCATAGAGGGCGATCTCACTCACAGAATGCAACATGACATCATGACTTTTGCGTAAACATACACGCCACTTTCGAGTCAGGTGGCGTGTTATCTCTACGCATTTTGAACTATCTGCGTGTATCCGCTTGTATGCGTGTATGTCTACGCCATTAACGTCCGCGTCATTCCGCGTGTCTGTACACGCAGTCAAATCTCCAGTCATAAATGCCATTAACCCCAGTGACGGTTAAGTTTAGGGATGGGGTTGAGGTAAGTCATATCTTTTTTTTACCTAGGATGGTAAGGGAACAGTCATAAATGTCATTAACCCCAGTGACGGTTAGGTTTAGGTACGGGGTTGAGGTAAGTCATATATTTATATAACGTTAAGTCAATGGCGTTCATAAATACGCTGAAAGGCGATTATGCGTCTTGATAGCACGGCAAAAATGGAAATACGAATTGGCGTGTCAAACACGCTACTTCATGAGATCAGTCTGCAGAATGAACACATAGTGTCGGCCATCTTTTTTTGGAAGCTAAGCCAGCTGGCTCTTGTTCTGTGGAGAAAGCCGAGTAGTAGGGGTTACCATCCTCTTTTTCCGGCTGTCGATGTCCGGGATTCAGCTTTTGCTTTCTGCAGTCGCCATTCAATGTTTACATGTACAGCTTTTGTTTCAATCTCACTGAATTCATTCCGATTGGTGAATCTGAATGTAGTGTTTACATGAACGCTAAACTAGTGATCGGTTGATGTGCGTTTTAACATTGCTAAGAAAATTCCCGTTCCTCCGTGAGAGATACGAGACGAGGTGTCGCTCATCGGTAATCACGCCACCGGCTTCGCGCCGTTCTCCCGCGGCCCTCACTCGTCCTGCTCGCCACAGTAAACATAACGAATGGCGACTATAAAACGCAAAAGCCGAATCCCGGACATTTTGGCCGATCTCGAAACACATTTTCAGGCAGACTCATCACGGAGACTCACTAGTAGCCTAAACTTGTTGTTTAACGACTGCGCTCTGTCACCGGTAGGCGTGGCCTCCTAGGGCAGCGATGCAAGTGCATTCTGGGAGTTGTTGTCTTTCATCTACATAAGCCAAAAATACACTTTCTGGCTTTCCTCAGTCTAGAGAGCTCCAAATTCAAAAATAATTTCACATTTCTTCTACATAAATGACCCATTTTAAATACACATTCATCTTTCCAGAGGTGAAGTATCCCTTTAATTGTTCGCTTTCGACCACTTCCAGAGGTAGCTGAAAACACATTGCTTTTGTAAACGCTCTTGTGGTCAAATCCGTTCGAACAGCCAGAAAACACCGCCTACTCTCCGCCTACTGAGCTAACGTGTAAACATTATGGGAAGTGCACAACCCCGACGTGATTTAAACTCAAGACCTAAGTTTGGTTTGAGGATGAAAAACATACCAAGCACAACATTCTCAGAAATTAGACAGTATGAAAAGATATTAGCGTATGCCGTGTGGTTGATGTCCAGTGTTGCTAGCTGAGCATGTTTGGCTTGGTCCCCTCAAAGTTGCGTTGGATTTTCTCCGCAGCGTAAAGGTTAAGAGGTCCATCTATCACTGTTTTCCAGGTTCATAGAGTTAGTTCCTGGGGTAAATAAATATAATCGGTGTTCATACTGTTTTTGAAAAAATGGCGGGTGCTGGTGTTTTGCGTGCGTTCGGCCAATCAGCGTACACTAACGTCACGGATAGTTCCTATAGTCCTGGGTTAGACCCTACTCTGAAGTAGGAGCTCAATTAGTTCCTCTAAAGTAGTTCATAGAACTAAATTATGGCGCTTTTCAACTACACAGTACCAGCTCGACTCGGCTTGCATTTGTTGTTTTCCACAGTGGTTTTACACTGTGTAAAAGTTGTACCTATTTTTTTAGAATCACCCCCGGCAAGGTTCTGAGCGAGCTAAGGCGAGCTGAGCCGGTACTAAAATGTGACGTGAAAACAATGCCGACTGCTGATTGGTCAGAGAGAATCGTCACCATTCAGTGTGTCATCATTGCACGTGCCAGATGGAGTATCCAGAATAACCCCGCCATGTTTGTAGTTTGGCTAGAGATAGTTACTAAACTTACTACTATTATTACTATTATGGCAACTCGGAAGAATACGCCGTGGTCAAACGAGGAGGTGCAGACTTTCCTTTGTTTGGTGGCCAAAGAGAGGATCCAGCGAGAGCTTGATAGGGCAACGAGGAACGAAAGGCGTCGCTATGACCACCGAGTACTATTTGTGGCGGTACTGTCTGCAATGGAACGGTGCGAAAAGCGAGCCGAGCCGAGTCAAGTCGAGCTGGTACTGGTAATGGAAAAGCGTCAATAGTTCCCAGTTCCTGCGGTGCGAACACGCCAAAGACGGGAACTTCTGCCAATAGTTCTAGGAACTATGAAAAGGTTCCTCCGCTGCGAAAGCCCCTATAGAGGAAAGCCTTCAGATTTGGGGAAAGTTACTTTTAAAAGTTACAATATTGCATTACTCCCTAAAAAAGTAACTAGTTACATTACTTTTGTACTGTTACGCTACTTTTGCTTTACTTTTTCTCTCTCACTCTCTTCCAGACCTTGTATGCGTGTGTGTTTTTTAATTTTCACATAATTCTTTTGTGCAAGTGTTTAACAGTAATGCATTCAACATCATATCTTATATAATAACATATGCCTTCATTTTCTTTTAAAAACACTTTAAGGATATTACTATATTCTAACTACTTAGAGCTATGTATGCCACACAAAAGATCTATTAACATAACAGCTTATATTACTTATATTTATAACAGCTTATATTTATATTAGTAATGTGTTGTTACTTTTGTACTTTATGTCTGTTCCTGCACATGCATAAGTGCTCGTGAAAAAGTAAGTATACCTCAAGTTAATTTTATTGAGTATACTTATGTACAGGTCAAGTCATCTTCATTTATATAGCGCTTTTAACAATGTAGATTGTTCCAAAGCTAGTATATATTTTTTAAGTATACTTTATGTAGTAAGTATATTATTATCAATGTACTAGTATGTACTTGTAAGTCTACTGTTTCAATACTACTTGGGACTAATTTGGTCCACTTTTAATGTATAAAAGTATACTTTTAAGTGTAACAGTCGCAAACTTTGCAACAATGTAAAATAAAATTCATGAAGCCGCATGACCACTATGACTTCAGTACAACAGGAAAAAAACTCTGCATGTATTTCTAATCGGCAAAAACATCCCAAAAGTTTACCGATGTCTGACCCAAATGAACTATCTATGGGTATAGAGATATTACCTCTTGAGCTACAGTACTTACAGAGACCAAAACGCAAATATTACAGTGTTATCTGACCTTTGTCTGCTCCTGCCCATGTAATTGTGCTTGTGAAATGTTTACGCTGACAGCTGGAGATTAACGCGCTTCAGTTGTAGTTTACACCCAGGCAGGTGTTGCGCTTACCTTTCCTTCCAAGAGCCCAGGGTCTGGAGGGAGAGTCCAACGCGCCCAGGCAAGTGTCTACCGGCATGGACATGGGACGTGGCTTTCCTGAAGCACAAAGACAGAATCAGTCTAATTGAGTCCTTGTTGTCATAGTTATTTTAATTTTTACTAACAAATTGTGTAATTCAGATGGATAACTGTAGTTAAGTGAGTCTTGTTGATTCAGTGAATGATTCATCAGACTGATTCTAATTTTGTGAGTCCTTTATTTATTAACAGAACTGGCACATATGAGTCATTTATCCATGAATTAGATTAAACTGTCAGACTGATTTTGATAGCCTAGGTTTTTTTTTTTTTACCATTCATATAATGAGCTGGACTAAACTTGTCATCTGGAATATAATTTGGTTTGCATTGGGGTCATTACTTTTTATTTTTTTTGCTGTTCAGACTACATGTTTGGATACGCAAAAAGAAAAAAGCCTTAAAGGGTTTTTTTCCCCCAAAATGAAAATGATCCCATATTTTACTCACCCTCAAGCCATCCTAGGTATATATGACTCTCTTCTTTTAGCCAAACACAATCGGAGTTATATTAAAAAAAAATATCCAGGCTCTTCCAAGCTTTATAATGGGCGTAAGTAGAGTTTTTAAAGCCAAAAATAGCACATCCATCCATCATAAAAGTGCTCCATATGGCTCCAGGGGGATAATACAGGCCTTGTGACGCGAAGCCATGGGATTTGTAATAAAAATATCCATATTTATAACTTTATAAACTATAATCACTGCTTCACAGAGTGACCTCTGACCTAAACTAAAGCCTTTATAAACGCCCGGAGCCGTATGGATTACTTTTATGATGGATGGATGTGCTATTTTGGGCTTCAAAAACTCGACTTACTCCCATTATAAAGATTGGAAGAGCATGGATATTTTTTAATATAACTCTGATTGTGTTTGGCTGAAAGAAGAGTCATATAGTCTTCAGGGTGAGGCTTATTTTCTCTATTTTTGGGTGAACAATCATGTGACAATAGTTTGGAAATGTCACAAAAATAAAGTACTGTTTGTTAAACAGGTTCTGACCTCTAGAGGGAGTCCGCTGTCTCAGTCTTGCTTGTGGGATGATGACCTCAGCTGGATTCACGCTAGGTTTGCTGGTGTAGTCGCTGGCATTTGAACGCCGTCTACCAGCTAAATCCAGAGAGGAGTTGGGCGACTCTGAACCTTTTGGTCTCATCTTCACACCTGCACTTTCACTCGTCTCTGCATCTCTACAGACATACGGAGACAAAGAAGCATTATAGTGTTAACAATCGTGGATGAAGTATAGGTAAAAAGTTCATAAAAATAAGTACATGCATGTTCACTATGCATTTCTGTGCTTATTTGAGCTTATGGTGCATTCAAGTTCGTATGTAAGAGTTGTGAAGATGCGTTCAAGACCGTTAGGTTGGAGTTTGATGGCGATGTACCTTTTCTATAAAAAAATTCAGCAAGATCTTTGAATCAAGAATGCATAATTTGTAGTGCTTATTATGCCTAAGAAAGCAGGAAGTACAGAGCCACAGAGTTATTGATTTAATATGATGGCGATACGTTATCAGAGAAACAAATACTGACCGTGGGCTGTATGGCATGGAAGGAGGAGGAGGAATATAGAGATCTAAAATTGCAGATTTCTCCGGCCGCTTGATGGAGATTTGCACAGGATTTCTGGATGACTGGGCGGCCGGCGCATACGATGGGCTCTGAAACAAACAAAGTATTAATCACTCATCTTGCCATGTTTAAAATATGTTTGCATCTGATAATATGTGAAGAAACCCTTGCTAAATTACATCTTACATAATCTTTTTAATGAGAGTAACAGTTGCATCATTTTCATGTTAATCCTTCGACCTTTGATCTCAACACCAAATCACTACAATAACATACTTTGTAGTGATTTTTTTCTTCATCTCAAGGCCCTGCTTTTTGTTGACTTAATTAACCGGTGATAGTCTTTATACTTAATAAGTTCCCTTATGAATTATATAAATTATATTTACAGATATTGAAAAGAACATTTGAGGGCAAGCAGGCCTTTCATTAATTAAAAGGTATATTTTGTAAACTAGATTTTTACACTTTCTTATGTGTTACAAAGATTTAAATAACAGGGGATAAAATTAAATCATGATTTGAAAGTATTTTGACACTTGTACAGTGGGTGTGAATAAGTTTTGACCCCCATGCTAAAGTTGCCTAAAAAGAGGAATAAAAAAATCATCTTTTGGATATTGATCTTAATGCCTTAATTAGAAAAATGAGGAAAACTCCAACCTTTAAGGACACAAATTTTCTTTGTGAATGAAAAATGTATCATAAATAAATAAATAAATGTTTTTTCTTAAAATACAGGGTGCATAAGTCAGGACACCCCTATGTGAAATGCCCATAGAGTCAGGCAGATTTTTATTTTTAAAAGCCAGTTATTTCATGGATCCAGGATAATATGCATCCTGATAAAGTTCCCTTGGCCTTTGGAATTAAAATATCCCTACATCATCACACACTATTCACCATGCCTAGAAATTGGCATGGTTTTACTTCAGTTAGCCTAATAGCTGGTTTGATTTGCATTGAAAGATGATCTTATGGAAAAGACCCTATGCCAATCTCTAGGTGTGGTGAATGGTGTGTGATGATGTGGGGATATTTTATTTCCAAAGGCCAAGGGAACTTTATCAGGATGCATATTATCCTGGATCCATGAAATAACTGGCTTTTAAAAATAAAAATCTGCTATGGGAATTTAACATAGGGGTGCCCTGACTTATGCACCCTGTATTTTAAGGAAAAACATTTATTTATTTATGAGACATTATTCATTCACAAAGAAAATTGGTTCCCTTAAAGGTTGGAGTTTTTCACATTTTTCTAATTAAGGCATTAAGATCAATAATAATAAGATAATTTTTTTTCCTCGTTTTAGGCAACTTTAGCATGGGGGTCAAAACTTATTCACACCACTGTATATATTATAATGCTTAATGTTGCGCCAAGAGGTGGCGGTTTAAAAAAAGTTGTCATTGAATCATTAATTTTAAAGATTTATTCACAAATACTGATTCATCCAATAACAAAACAAGTTTTTATGACTTTTTTTGTAAAAAAATTATTTCGTTCAAATGTATATATTTGCTAAATTTACTAAAGCAATGAACCACCTGTCAGAACCTCTAGTTTGCAAGTTATTTTGTTTGTTATTTTTATTCAGAATCGTGGGATAATCGCAATCTCCATTTTACACACAAAAAACACTAATACATAAACTATTTCTCATGGATTTTTACATTAACGTTTTTTCATCAAATGGAAATCGCTTTTCTTGAGCTGTAGTCTACGGTCTGACCTTTAAAAAGAATGGCGAGGGGTTTGAGAGAGTCCATATGGACTAATATTAGCTACAGTATTTCTAAAATCAATGGCTGCGTGACATTTGGACCGGGAGTTTAATCAAGTGGAAACACACATCCTGATGTGAAACCCTGCTGCTGGTCCAGCAATCTGAACTGATAATCAACACAAGTCAGCTGTGAAAGATCTGTGAAATCTACATGCATTTTCAGAGGCAAGTTAATGTGTATGTGGAGAGGAAGAAGCGTTTCATTGTTTTAGTCCTGCAACACCCATACAAACCCATCCACTCATGTTGAAACAATGAAAGTTCATGGAGTTTGTGCAAATGTGAAAAACACAGAAACACTGCAAAATACCTCACAGGCTATTATCAAAAGGTTTCAAAAGAGTTCAAAAGTTTGGGTTCAGGTAACATTTTTTAAATCTTTTTCTCTCTTACAGTATGCTCACTTGTATTTATTTGAAAAAAAAAAAGTAAAATAGTAATCAGTATCGTATGCTTTCAAAGCTAGCTTGCTATTGCTAGCTTCACACTCTAGCTTTAATAATGTGTGTAATTTGCAATTGACTAAAGCATTAAAAACAGCATCAAACTGATTTTGGATTACTCAAAGTAACTACAAAAAACTCAGATCCATGAAAAAAGACTACTTTTTTAACAATCCTGACGTTTCCAGGCCGAATCTAAACAGAAACAGCGATCTATAGGAGAGCGAGGGCAGTACCTGGACGGCAGGGGGTCTCCAGCGCATGTTCTTCAGTGGTGCGGGGGTGAAGCCACAGGTGCCTGACGGCCTTTTCTTCACCATCAGTGTCACATTCAGAGGATCTTCCCTGAGCTTCTCCACCAGACTCTTCAAATGCCAGCCCACCTGAGAAGAAGTTACAGGAGTACATCAGTTTACTCTCACAAAACCTGTCAAAAACATCTCCAGGTCATATTTCACCCCAGAATCAATATGAATAAGAAATGATATTTCACTTAATGAAAATGAATCTTATTTCCAGTACCAGTAAATCCAGTATTAGATTTATTTGCATTGGGGAATGACGTTCATATTTATTGCGCAGATTTCTCATTACCGTAATGCATTTTCATTAGTGCAATAAATAAATGATATATTATTTAAATGGTAAATTAGTGTTGGGCAACGATTAATCGTGATTAATCACATCCAAAATAAAAGTTTGCATTTGCATAATACATGTGTTTGTACTATAATTATTTTGTATATATAAATACACACACATGCATGTACATATTTAAGAAAAAATTATTATTTATATATAAAATATTAAAATATTTATTATTAATATTAATATTTTGTATACATATACATGCACATATTTCTTAAATATATACATGCATGTGCGTGTATTTATATACAAAATAATTATACGCAATACACACATGTATTGTATGTATTACGTAAACACAAACTTTTGGATGTGATTAATCACGATTAATCGTTGCCCAGCACTATTATAAAAAAACAAGCTTGCATTTTAATGCATTGTATTTTTAGGGCGTGCATTTTTATGGGCTGAAATTCAGCATGGTTGAATATATAAGCTGTGAATATTTCAATTCAAAACATTTCAAACACATTTTCATTATTAAAAATTCTATAATCCATATTCACCTTTCATATTTCACTTCCGAAATATTCAAACTGTTTAAAAATACAACCTATAATATTCAACAGGCAATGTTCGGTCTATTTTATGTCGCTTTGCAAATTCGCTTCAAGGAATTCAACACTGACATCCAGTAACTTCAGGAAAAGCAGTAGATTGCCGAGATTAATCTCCATCTGCAGTTAGTCGATCTCACCAGCAGGGGGTGTAGTTATTACAATATTAAGTAGTTATTAAAATATGTAGTTCTTTAAAACCAGACAAAAGATTAAGTGATACATGTTTTAAGAGAATACTTAAGTGTGTTAAGAAACATAGTCATCATGAATGTGTACTCTAAGTTTACTTCAGTGGGAATTTATTTCATTAATATTATATTACCTGAAAGTACAGTGTTTAAAACTATACTTCTAAGATCTGAAGTACAAGGGCACATTAAATACAATGAAGTGCACATCTTTTTCACAAGGTTGAACTTGAAATCAAACCTAGACATAAATGACCCTAAATGGGGGAAAGTTGATCCTACTGTAGCTGAACAAATGCAGTCTGAATGGCTTTATGCTGTACAAACACAAACGGTTCGGCACCAGTGCTTTCACTGTACAGTAAATATGAGGTGCATAAAAAACAGCTCTGATCCAAAACAATGATAAAGGAGTCCATAACAATACAGCTTTTCAGCACTGACATATCTCTCTCTCACATGGATCGGGTTTACTCAGTCCAACACAAAAAGCTCGCCATCTTGCTTCCTTTCACTCTTTTAGAGCAGATTAATTACCCATAACCCCCCTCGCTATCATGTGACAGACGGATGGGCTCACCACTGTTTGTCTGTTGACTTGTATCACCTCATCGCCTGCATGAATCCGCTGAGTTCGGTCTGCTGGAGACTGAGGAGTGAAACAGAGACAGACATTACTAATCAATTGAAGTATTGAAGTATTTTATGGTTCTTGGCAATCCATTAGACACTGAAGTGTTGTGAATAATGCTGGACATCGATGCAATAGTGTAAATAGTGAATTAAAGAAGCTCGGCTCACATTTTCCGTGGTTCCGGTGATGATGTGAAGTCCATCGTAAGTGGATTTGATATACATCCCCTTCACAGAATAAGCAAATAACATTCAGTTGTTACACAACGAGCACAACAATACCAGCGAGTCGTGTGCAGAAAGTGTTGACACTCACCAGACCCTCGCCTGGTTTGATATTGGGGATGGGGACTTCCTCCAAACAGGTCATGTGAGTCTTCAAGGGGTCAGAGGTAACTCTCATGGTGGAGTCGCAAATGCCAGTCAAAACCCGTGCCTTAAGTAAACAGAAAGAACAATGTCGTGGTACTTAGAATCCACCGTTTGTTTATTATAACTAATCCAGAACTCATATGCTTATGTAATATGCACAATTTGAAGTTGCTTCATACATATTTTGTCTCGTGTAGCTTCAGACTGACGGCAGAAGATCTGGGCTGTGTCTGAAATCGCCCCCTATACCCTTAAAGGGGTGGTTGATTGTGTTTTCACTTTTCTAACTTTAGTTAGTGTGTAATGTTGCTGTTTGGGCATAAGTTCAAAGGGAGATATTTGCTTTTAAAGAAATCGTTTTGTAAGGACTACAACAAACGGCTGGTAGGAACTACACAAGCTTCCTCCCGGGTTAGTGACATCACTAACCCTAAATTTACATACACCCCAACCCCGGGAACACGCAGTCCATGTTGAGAAGAGGAAGAGCTGTTGTAGTCGAGCACATTTGTGAGTCAGCTCAAATTTTAAAAGCGATTTATAGATTATCCTGACAGAATATGCTAATTGGAGATTAGACTCCACATCAGCAACATAAATTCATCAACTAACCATTCAGAGATGTCCTGTTGCATTCTACATGTTGTCAATTCTTCTTTGTCTCTCCATCTTTGTCTGACTCCGGTTTAAACATAAAAGGCAGAACAGTTTCTGATATTTTAGCCTGTGTCTGCGTGAGGTAATGAGGCTCTTGAAGCTCCGCCCACTGTGTCGGGAGCTGTAGCTCATTTGCATTTAAAGGGCCAGACACAAAACAGTTCTATAACTTTAATATGCTGTATAAAAATCTCTATGGGCTATTTTGAGCTAAAACTTCACATATACACACTGGGGACATCAGAGATTTATTTTACACCTTGTGAAAATGGCATTATACCACCTATAGACTGTAAAAAAAGATGGACGACGCCACTTTGCTCTTTTCTATCAGAAAGAACTGAAGCCGCCAATGTCCCGATATGACGCTGACATCTTGGAACTTGAGTCTGCGCACTTGCGTTTTCAGGACCAGTCATGCGCAGTCGTGAGCAGGAAGTAAAGCCGCGAAATCAAGGCCGCGCCCTCATTCTCGCTGAATCAAACGCAAGCACATGCCCCGCACTTTTATTAAGTGGCCTCTGTGTGCTCCGTTCTTCTCCAATGATGTCTGCTGATTGCAGTACCTCGTTAAAATAAGGTAAATACAACTACTAACCACATAATTTTCACCACATTATGAAAAAAAGGCTGCTGGTAATTCAGTGACTACAAAGTACTTTGCATAGAGAACCTTTTATAGCATCAAATAACTAACTAAAAACAAACACTTAAAATTACATCAACGTGATAGAAACTACTGTAAATGACAGAAACTATCTTTGGATAAAGGATATGTGAAGTGTAATTCAATTGTTTAGTTGGTCTCACGTCCCATTGAATAACATGGGGAGGCGGGGTTTATGAGCTATACTAGGACCGGTCACAGGGGGGCGATCGAGACGTTTTGGCTTCATATTTGAGGGCTTGTGCGGCACGCTTGATACCACCCCTTTAAATAGGGCACTATTTGAAGCGACAGCCATTTTGTAGTGGCATTCAAAACCATAGTGGACATTATCGAGTGCACTCATTAAATCCCATAATGCACTTTAATAAAGAGTGTACAACTAGAGAATACTGTGAGGGTCATGCTGAATGAATTCCCGCATCTGATCAGAAGATGGCGCCTGCAGCTGAATCATCCATCCATTTTCCAAACCACTGGTCCAATGTGGGTACAGCGTAATATCATACTGGTATAAATCGCTTTTTGATTGATTATTAAATTGTTTAATTAAGGTTTTAAACATTTACCATGACAGAGTTCGAGATAAATCGTTTCATTGCTTCTGGAGCTGCTAGTTTGCTAAGCTTCAAATGATTTTGAACGCTTCTGGGAAACACAGTGTCCGAATTCACTTACTCGTTTTCATTCACTCCTTCAAGTGGACTATGTTAGTGGAGTAATGTGGGGAATAGTGAACGAGGGTATAGGGAGCGATTTTGAATACAGTCTTGGAGCCATCGCAGCTTTCATTGGCCAAGGACATCTGAGATGAACCAAAAATCTTAACTTATCAAATCCCATCCAGTCAAATCCCAAAAGAATAAAATTAAGTATTGCTAATATTATTTCTAAGTGCAATGCCTTACCCCATAGACTTCAAGTGCACATGAAATTAATGCTAGTTTTTACTAAACAGTCCAAATTATTGTATTGCATCCAGAACATTCCTTTGATGAAGATACTGTTATACACAGGATGCTCCAGAAAACATCTCCACACTTACAATGAACCCGAATGGATCACAGATAACAGCTGAATCTCTGACCCCGACCGAGAGAACTTTGGGGAATTCATAAGTGCACCGCGTGTAAAACGTCGGACGGCAAGACTTTCTACTTACCACTTCTAATATCTTCTCCTCCATTTCAAACACTGTGCAATCCTGCAATTAAAAATGGAGGATTCGCATGAGACACCACATTATGTTGAGTTCCCACAGGAAAACATGGACTGGTAAACATGAAATCAAAATACCAAAGAAAGTATTTAAGAAATGTAATATAAGGATCCGAAATCTGGAATGTGCTGACGGATAGGTGGAGAAGGGTCTGTCGCCTGTGTTTAATTACGGTTTAAAGACAAGTTTGACGGGATAATTGCTGCAGAGTTTGGATCGCGGCGCTTGAGAGCTGTGAGACTATGAAGAGCAAAAACAGAGCCGAGACATCGATCACAGTCATGAGCCGCCCATCCCCACTGAGACAGTCTCAGTAAAACCATATGTTTCTCTGTGCTTCAGGACACATCTGTGTGTAAAGAGCTCTTAAAGACATACCTTAAGACACTATTTGTATCATTAAACATCCTGCAAGTTTTATAGCTTAAAATGCCCTGATTATAAACAAAGCATTTATTTAATCAAGCTCCAAAATAGCTTGTTTTGATATTGGGTGACCTGTGACATCACACTGGCAGATAGATTTGCATATTCCCGCCTCCAGAGCAAGACATTAACGAATGGTTTTGCATCGTCGCACCATAGGCCCCGCCCACTGGCATTTGTTAAACTTGTGTTAAAGCATCCAGCTGTATTGGACTGGACAGCAACTGCATCACAATCTTAAATTATTTCATAATGCTTTGTCTGTAAATGACGCTTTTATATGGATAATGTTTTTAAAACACTTACTAGCGTGCAATAGTGGGCGTTGACACTGTTTCTTATGCAATGACTTTAGCCAATCATAACCGTGGACGTTTAGTGACAAGCCTTAAAGGAGCAGCACCTTAAAAATACGTATATATATTTTTTTTCAACCCCCCCCCCCCCCCCCCCCCCCATGTCATGACCCTGTTAAAAATACTAAGAATTTCTTAACTTTTATTTAAAGTTTGATGCAGAAAAAAAATCTAACGCTGATGTGATATACATAAATTAATTTATAAAGCAGTATTTTAGTATCATTGACATACTATTAAAGGTTTGTTAATATTTTGAATTACATTTCTTTATACATATTTTCCGTTTTAAGAATGTTTTAAATAAAGTTTTAGCAATTTTGCTGTGTTTTGTCGTTTTCAATATAGCATTTATCCATTTTTTTTATTAGTTTTGGTTCATTTAGTTTTTTGTTTTACTGCTTAAACAATGAAAAACACTAAATTGAAAATGAAAAATGTTGAAAAGGCTGAAATAAAATGTTTTTTTTCTTATGGTTGTAGTTTTAGTTAACGACGATGACCCTGGAAAAATGTGTATTAAATTGACTGTTTACACAATATTAAAAAAATAAAAGAATTTGAAAATAAATAAATAAATTCTGCACTCGATTAAGACCGAATAATTCAATTATACAAAATAATTCTAAAATAAATGCATACAGTAATTATAATATGTAACATTAATAATGTTTTGGATACTTTTCACTGGTTTAATGCAAACTTGGGAAATGGCGTGTGACCATTAGAAAGCCTGCAGAGCTTTGACTAGGAGATGAACGGTCATTAACACACCTTCTGGACAGTTGTGGTCAGCTCCAGACAGAGCTGAATGATCTTGTTCTTGGTGGAGGTGAAATCACTGATTCCCGTGAGGGGGGTCCTGCACACAAAGACAACAGAAGTGATCAAATGTTACTGAATTCTGGTACGTGTCGTTTCAAGCCCAAACATGCAGTGCGGTATATATGTACGTGTGCGTCTGAATGCCGGCACTCTGTGTGACGTCACGAGGAACAACGACTGAAGGTGTTTTGACTGGAGCACAAAGCCAAAGCAATAAATGCTGAGACCGCTGCCAGTAAAAATGACCATGAAGTTATTTTGCAGTTACTACAATTGATAGCTAATAAGAAAATACGGTGGCAACCTAGCAAATTGTTGTTCTGAATATGTTGTAAAATGCTTTCTAAACATATATTTTGGTTGTGGTTTCACTTAAATTTGCACTTTTCCTAAAGTGAGTACAATTTCTTTTAACGTGTGTGTGTATGTGTGTAAATCTCACATACCTGTCAAGCCAGCCCAGCATGCCCTTGGCAGCCGCTATCAGCTCCACCACAGCGGTGAGGAACACGTTAGGTGGTTTGTTTGGACTTACTCCATCATAAGAAGGATTTTTCCTCCGTTCTGACGCACAGTTGTGCAAGTTATTGGACGCTGCACGCATCTGACCTGTCAGAGTCTTCAAGTTATCAGTCTCCACACCACAGTTCTTCAAAGAAGAAAAAAAAGTCCTTACATTAGTCTTTTTACATCAGGCTAGATTTTTACATTTTTCTACTCTAAAGAAAGAAAGTGCTTTTCCATTTAAAGGTTACTGACACAATGCTAGGATACTGGGTGTTTTTAGCATGTTGCTATTTAGCATTTAGCACGTTGCTATTCAGCATTTAGCATGTTGCTATAGCAAATGTGTTATAGTTAAAATTATATTAAATGCAATTTAGTTCGACTTAAGACTGTTTTTTGACACACTCAGGGATAGTTCACTTAAAAATGAAAAGTGTCATATCGTTTACTCACCCTCAAGTTGTTTCAAACCTGTATCAGTTTCTTTCTTCTGCTGAACACAAAAGAAGATATTTTGAAGAATGTCAGTAACCAGACAGTTGATGGACTCTATTGACATCCATTGTATTTTTTTGGTTACCGACGTTCTTCAAAATATCTTCCTATGTGCAGCAGAAGAAAGAAACTCATACAGGTTTGAAACAACTTAAATGCTACACTGTGTGATTTTTACCCCCGTGAAAAGGTATATGACCATCTAGTGAATATTAGTTTCTGTTCCTCTCAATTTCGATTTCGTTTTAACTCCTACGGTGGCCAATGTAGTCCAAGATTAACATGGCTTCCAGTTCGACCTCGTCCATGAGTGTTAACTCAAACGTAAACGCGAAAGGCGAAGTTTGAATTAACGGGTATGTCCCTCTTTGGCTAATGTACTTTCAAGATGGAGGGGCAACATGGCGACCGACATTAGAACCCCTTACCCGTATGTATTTTCAATGGCATATTATACACTCACGAGAATACTTTATTACTTGAATGAAGTAAATATACATTAATGAGCACATATATTTTTGAAAGACCTAAGTGTTTTTAGCTAAGAATAAACTAAAAGAGTTAAACAGTGTAGCTTTAACAATGACACACTGAAATATACTTTAATGTCATCTTATTGAAACTTGTATGTCAATAACACACTTGTAATGATGAAGTTGCAGTTTAGTGTACAAATTAACTTCAAATGATATTGAATAACACGCCATGGTTAAAATTAGTTAGTTACACATAAAACACATAAAAGCATGACAAAATAATATTAAAACAATGATTCAACATGTACTTTAAAGTGAAACTTTGACTTTTTTAATTCAACATTATTACAAAATTCACTTTTATAAGAAACAGTGGTAAGACTTTATTTTACATTGTCCTTACTGCATGAACTTATTAATAACAGTAAATTATGCATAACAACAAGCAACTAAACACAAACCAAGCTCATCCTTATCCTATAGTAGGTACATGTTGTTAATTATTATTGCTAATCATATAACAACAACACCATTAAATAAATTGTAACTCGTGAACTTCTCTCCTCTAAAGGTAAGTGGCCTTTCATTTTATTAATATTATATTATTTGCAAGTGCAGTGTTTAATACTAAAAGTGAACATTCAATACAATTAAGTGCACAAGGGACTTTCCTTCAGTGTCATTATTTTTACCATTTCATTGTCAAGCTGAAGTTTATAACTTAGTGGTTTGTTCAAATTCCACACTATAAGCTGTAATATAGCTATAATAATAGCCATGCAAATAGTACCACTAATAAATGCCAAGCTTATCAAGTGCTAAAGCAGTTTCCATTTGGTTATCTTTGACTTTACTGATATGAAATGTGAAGTATCTGGTATTTGTAATGCCCATGTGACAATAGCTACAGCACACGGGTCATTCTCACAACCTTTCCAGCTTAAAAAACCCCATCACATTCCACTGCATTGGTCAGAGCCGACGCATGAACACACGGTCACTGCTCGACTTCAAAAGAATTCCTGAAAGCCGTCTCCAGACCGAGCCAGACACTGACCGACTGACTGTTTGCATGGACTTGAAGTCTGCCAAAAAGTGCAGAGACTTTGGCCTGGTCAGTGACAACAACACAGAACACAGGTGTTTAAGAGACATATTAACCTGCACTGAGTTCAGGAATGATGCAGGAGCTCTTCTGGAATCTCCCCCTGTTTTTGTATTATGATGAAGCTTTAGCTATGATGAGTTCATAATGTCAGAATTATTAAAGCAATGATAAAGGATAATCCATCCTCCAAATCCCTCAAAGATGGATCACAGTCTCCTGGGTGTGTTTAATGTTGAACGAGTTCTCGAACTGAGCTCTTCTTTCCAAGATCATGAGGTGTGTTCTCATCAAGACAGATGTCAGGCGTGATTCTGGCCCACGGCAGATTGTCTCAGAACATCTGCTGTGTTTATCATTAAGAGAAATATAGTCGCATTGCAAGAAATAAAGTCACCTTTGTTAGATTTTAAGTTACATTGTGAGACAAATTCGCAATGAACAACAAATGCATTCGAGAAATATAGTCAATCACAATTGTGATGTGTCAAGTTGAAAATGTAACTAGTGAAATATAAAAAGTTGCAATTGTGAGATATAAAGTAATTGTTACAAAGTCGCAGTTGTGAAATTTATAGTTGAACTGTTACATATAGTTAAAATTTTGATATTAAAATTCATAATTGTGACAAAGTCGCAATTGTTACAGTTTAAATTGTGATGTATAAAATGTCGCAATTGTGACAGTCACACTTGTAACATAGTCGCAAATCGTTACATATAGTTGAAATTTTAAAATTCGTAATTGCGACAGTCGCAATTGTTACACATAAAATGTCGCAATTGTGACTGTCGAAAATGTAACATATAATTTAAATTATGATATATAAAAAGTCATAATTGTGACAAAGTCACAGCTGTAACAGTATAAAGTTGCAATTGTTACATATAGTTGAAACTGTGAAATAAAAAGGTCACAATTTTGAAATTTGCAGTTGACAAAGTCACAATTGTTATATGTAGTTGAAATGTTGTAATTATAATTGTTACATATAGTTGAAATTTTGATATTAAAATTCCTAATTGTGACAGTCGCAATTGTTACAGTTTAAATTGTGATGTATTAAATGTCGCAATTTTGACAGTCACACTTGTAACATAGTCGCAAATCGTTACATATAGTTGAAATTTTGATATATTAAAATTCGTAATTGTGACAAAGTTGCAATTGTTACACAGTATATAAAATGTCGCAATTTTGACAGTCACACTTGTAACATATAGTCAAAATCATTGCATATAGTTTAACTTTTGATATATTAAAATTCCTAATTGTGACAATCGTAATTGTTACAGTTTAAATTGTGATATATAAAATGTCGCAATTTTGACAGTCACACTTGTAACATATAGTCGCAATCGTTACATATAGTTGAACTTTTGATAAATTAAAATTAGCAATTGTGACAAAGTCGCAATTGTTACACAATTTAAATTGTCATATGTAAAATGTTGCAATTTTGACAGTCACACTTGTAAAATATAGTCGCAATTGTTACATATAGTTGAACTTTTGATATATTAAAATTCGTAATTGTGACAGTCGCAATTGTTACACATAAAATGTCGCAATTGTGACTGTTGAAATTGTAACATATAATTGAAATTGTGATATATAAAAAGTCGGAATTGTAACAAAGTCGCAGCTGTAACAGTATAAAGTTGCAATTGATATAGTTAAATTTGTGAAATATATTTGCAGTTGACATAAAGTCGCAATTGTTATATGTAGTTGAGTTTTTCATATTTTAAAATTCAAAATTGTGACAGTGGAAATTGTTACATATATAAAAATTGTAATATATAAAAAGTTGCAAAATTAAAACATATTAAGTTACAATTGACAATTATTAAACTGCAATAGTAAAAAATTGCAAGATTAGAAAATCCCAATTACGAGTAATAATGTCACAGCTATTTCTTTTTTAATCCGAGGAGGAACAGCCAACAAAGTGTCATTTAGAGAATATAACTGCCCTTCCCCTATTTAAGACCCTGCAAAAATACAAATATTCAGGTTAACCATGACAGGATGCTAGTTATTAGTTGTTAGTTGTTTTGTTGAGAAAACCTAGTTTTTGTATGCTTGTAAAACATTATTTTTCTCTTTGGTTTGCATTGAATTGTTCATATTCCTCCATTAATAGACGAAATGGTGTCCATGGATTGCATATATTTGTGTTTTTTGCTTCTATCCTGGAACGTCCCTGCACATGCGCAGCCTACTAGCCTAAAGGAAACATGACTGTGATGCCGATTAAATGCATTTATATCATCATGGCATTTAAATGCGACTCTGTGGTTCTTTAAAGGATGCTATGAAAGTACAATGCCTAATAAACATAATACCGTACCCTAAGAACCATGGTACTTTCCTGCAGTGGACCCGAGCCAGAGTTGGGGAGTTTAGCACGTCCTTAACGCTTATGAAAGCTATTTTTATAAATAACCAAAGACCGAACAGATACAGAGGGCTAAGATGCGGCTGAGTCAATCCGCTCGGCGGAAACTACTGGAACAATGGCGTGACATATTTTCCTCCTAGCTTACTGTGTGTTTGTCTGTATGAGTGTGTGTGTGTGTGTGTGTGAGAGCTAGGCGGGGGGGGGCTCTCTGACAGGTGGGTGGGTCACGTCTGTTTCCTGCTCTCCAATAGATATCTTCCAGAACACTCTACCCAGGAGTACTAAAGCTGACCTCTCACAAAGACAACACCGCAATGTCTGTTACAGCCTTCACGTTCTGTGGTTATCCACTCGATACTGCTTAGAACAGGTGACACTTACATATAAACAGAAAACGGTAAAACTTTCTGAACAGCAACCCGGTCTGACAGGTAGAACTCCAAAATACAACATCAAACCACAAACCTTCCTTTTACTCTTTGCTGGAGGCAGATTCTTACAAAGAACCGCACCTTTTGTACAATTATGTAGAGATGTATAGCTCAACTGGTTCATGATTAGTTCACCCACTGTCATTTGCTCACCTTCATGTGGTTGGTTCCAAAAATAAACTCCAAAAAACACCATGAAATTATGATCCATCGATAATGTCATGATCGTGTTTTGTTTCATTGTCTTGGTCTGTTTAGTTTCTAGTGATTTTGCCTGAGATCCCACTCATTCATTAGTTGTCATGGTTCCTGATTAGTTCACACCTGTTCCCTGTTCTGTTGATATCTTTCCTTGTGTATTTAAGCTCTCAATTTCCTCAGTTCAGATAACTCAATTGGGACAATTTTTTGAGGGTACGTTTACACAACAACAATAATATGCTTAAAACGGGGAAGTTTTTCCTTTTCCTTTGTTTTTAGCATCCTTGTTAGCGCGCTTGCCTCCCATGCCAGAGACGTGTAACGGAGGCAAGCTAGTAAGAGCTGTGTGAGTAAAGGGGGTCGCACACCGGACGCGCACATTCTATTCGCACGAGCTCAGTTTTGAATCAACTCCTGGTAGAAGTCAAGAGCTGCAAGATGGGTGAGTTTAAACTGGATGTATTATATATATTTTTTTATATTAAGTGAATAAAATAGCTGATGTTTGAACGTTATTAACCAAGTAAAAGTGTCTATCACCTTGTTAAGTCTGTTATTTTGTTGTAACGTTATCCGTTGTCTTGGCAACTATGTTAGTTACAATAGTATTTATTTAGCTAGCGTTTAGCCAACCCGAGTTTAAATATATATATGGAGAACCCCGATGATATGTATATACATATGCTTTCCCAATATGACTATTCAAGCTGTTAGGAATTAGGAAAATTAGGAATGTTAAATAGGCTTAAATGTATATTGCAGCACAGGGTGAAGTCAGTATGTACATTAACGACGATTTGAGACAAATAAATGCAAATTTAATATAAAACTATGCAAATGGCGCTCTGTGGCGCGGCAGGGTTTTGAACACGGTCCTGAGCCGTAGCTGGGCGGCGCGGACAGACGCCGAATGGCGCCGCCGGTGTGTGTACACACATAGAGAATAATGTGTTCAAATTTTGAAGACATGGCGCTGCGCGACACAGCGCTGCGCGCCCGGTGTGCGACCCCCTTAAACCTCACTCCCCTGATCTCAAGAGGCACGCTAGTGACTGCAGTCTTTAGCGTCATTGTTAGCGCATCCGCCTCCCATGTCGAAGACGTCAGGTCGAATCCCGCTCGGAGTGGTGCAAGTAGAACCAGAGGGGTTATATTGGTGCCGTGACCCGGATGGGAGTACGGTTTAGGGAGGTGAGTGTAATGGATGCAAGCTAAGTTTACCCGCGTACAGACGACATTGTCAAAACGATCCTCATTCACACGAATCTGCAAAAACGACTAAAAATGCTGTATTCTGCTGCCAGGCCATTAGATGGCGATGAAACACTATAGACTGAACACGTAATACACATGTGGATGATGTTATCGTCTTCAGAGATTCATGTTTGTGTTGTTTAAATGGTGACCATTTTTCAAAAATTTGCATTTCAGGCATATAACTAGAACATGCTAAGAACTCTATCTGTGACAACTTCCAACCACCTGGTAACACCATAGCAACCAACCATAACACCCTAGCAACTACCTAGCAACACCCAAGCAACCACCCAGAATATCCTAGCAACTCCATAGAAACCACCTAGAGCATCCACCTTGCAACCACCTAGCAACCTACCAGAACACCCTAGCAACTTCCTAAAAAACACCTTAGCAACAACCCAGAAAACCCTAGCAACCACTCAGAACACCATAGAAACCACCTGAACAACATGAATAAGCCATATCTCAGCACCAGAACATCGTACAGACATCTCGTTGACTCGTATGCAATCATGTACCACACCACACTCTAGCAACCGAGTCGCGAGTTTTGCCACTGCAAGCACCACTTCACATTTTCTTCTGGAAATGTACATTCTAAATGTTGTTGTCATGTAAACGAACAGCCAAAACACATAAAATGTTTTTCACTAACTATAAGTAACTTTCCAACTACATTTCAAATACAGTCTTATTAGTGATTGTTAGTGTCAGACATTAGGGTTCAGGTTAGTAAAATTAGTTATGTAGTTGCAAAGTTACTTATGGTCTGTAGAATGTCTAAAGTGGACTTATAAATTAAAAAAAAAAAACATGTATGACCTGCATTTCTTTACTCTGTGGAGAACTAAAAGAGATTCTAGTCAAACTGAGGTGTTTGGTGCTTAATTTGATAATTGTCAACGTTAAAGACTTTTAGGCGAAATTGGATGTTTATAGGCTACGTTTTTTTTAATCGTGCCTCACTTCATGAGGGTGTAAATCCTTTTTGGGTGCACTTTCCCCTAAAGACCCACTTGATAGTGTTACATATAAGCTTCCTTATTTAAGTACCATTTGAATGTATTGCACAGAAAATTTTAAATAGAATAGAAAGTGTCTAATCAGTGTCTCTTCATGGTGCAGTCTCCTATTATGAAGTCCTGTGTCAGTCAGTCCTGTCCTGAAAGAGAGGCCTCTGAATGGACACATGGACACTATTTGTTCCGACTGACCCTCCCTATTCATGTCCAGCACAATGTCAGGACAGAGCGACAGCTATTATAGCACAGGTTCTACGATAAGAATCAGCACTGCCTACAACTTACAACGATCCACACACATCCACAGTTTAATATAGGCAGAATGTTCATCTAGTCCAGCATGTGTTTTTAAGGTGGACTTTATGGTCATTAATACTGTCTGAAAGGGTTGGGTAGTCAAGAGGAAACTTAGGGAAGGAAGCGAGCGCGAACAGCTGATCGGAATGCCTGGGAAATCTCTGCTTTCCTGTCCAAGGCAGTCTCCACCTATAACACAGCTCACGCTGGCGAGAAAGTGCTAGATGAGGCCATTTGTGTCAGAATGTTATAAGCTACTTGTGTTCAAACAGTTGTTTATTGTCAACAGATTTATGTGGCCTGATTAACAGTAAAATACGGTCGTTTTAGAGGCATGTGACTTACTGTAATTAGGCTCTTTAGAGAAAATAATGTGCTTGGCTATGGCCACTTTGGCAATGCTTGGAAAAGCACACTACAATACTCTTGCATCAATGACAACCAGCTCAACCACTTTAGTCCAACTCACAAACAAATGACGATCCTTTTAATTATTCACACACAAAAGAAAATCTGACTAATGAGTCAATGATTCTGTCTCACAAATCAGACTTTTTTTTAAACTCGCAACTTCAGAATTTAACTTCAGAAATCTGTGGGCAGATCAGTTGTCAGAAAAATTCTTGGGGGGAAAATTTGGTTTAATTTCTAAATTCTGAGGGAAAAAGTCAGAATCGTACGAAATTGGATTCGCACCGCCAGTCGGAACTGAAGTGATGTAAGCCGCACTTGTTATTGTGACTTTTATTTTGACCTCATGGGGGACTTATATTTTGACGGGGCTTCGAATTGAAAAGAACTATATAAGTTTCAGAATTTTTGGTGGTGTTTTTGCGAGATATCAGCCGAAAACCATCGGAAGCGATTCAACCATATTCAGCACGAATAAAATGTGTATTAGATGCCACACTAGTGGACCGAACGTGTAACAACAACCACATGCTATAGTGAAATTGGCGATCCATAAGCATGTGTAATGTCGTAAATATTAATAATAGGATCAATTTTAGCATTTAATATTTGAATATTATTTGAATATTAAATAAAAACAGGAATGTAATTCGAATAGTATTATGGAGGGAGATAGCCCTAGCGCTCACATTCTCCATGATTAGTTTATGATCTGTTTAACAGTCCTGTCAAATACATTAGGGACTTTAAGCAACAGCCTCTGGTGGAACAGCAACGGCATTCTGGCATTCTATTGTGCATGCGCGACATTAACTGCTACTTCGCGATGTTCTACTGTAACTGTCTACTACGGGAGAACAGCTGATTTGCCGTATTCGTTACTACGCGACAGATTTAGGGCCGGTTCACATATCGCGTCTTTTGTGCGCTCAAGTTCGTTATTTCAAATGTAGGTGCGCGGTTTGCGCGCTCATAATGCAAGCGCTGCGGTCGCGGTGCGACACGCTCGTTTTTTCCATGCGCGTCCGCATGGAATACTTTTCAGAATACCGCAAGCGCACCATACGCACACAATAGGTCATGTGACAAGAACCAACTGAAGCGCAACCGCCCTGGCGCTTTGCAAAATAGAGGATGCGGCGCGCCCAGCGTTTTCTACGCGTTTTTTGGCGCTATATGTGAATCCGGCCTAAGACAGTTAATGTTATGTTTTAGGTTATGTGGCATTGTAATCGTTTCTGTATATCATTGTGGTATGGGGGGCGTGGTTTAGCGCTGTCTGCGGCGGGAGAGCGGGGGAGGAGTCGAGCGGGAAGTAAGCGGGTCAAGTTCAAATGATAAACACCTGTCTGTAATTCCAGTGATTGGCGTTGGGAGAGGATTTAAGCGGGCCAGTTGGACACATCATTGAGAGAGACTGGAGCTCGTGTGCCCGTGTGCTGAACTGGAGAAGTTCATTGATCCGGACTGGAATCTAGAGGAAGCTGTGAATCAGCGGGAAAGAGTTTTTGTTCTGTTGTGTCTGAGATCTTGTGAAGTGTGCTGAGGAAAGATTATTACTTGTTTATCTAATAAAACACACGAGCTCCAGTATACGCCGACCCCTTGTCTTCTTCCATCACCTCCGTGAGTCCTGAACCTTGTCACACTGGTGCCGAAAACCCGGGATGGAAGAAGCAGCAGCCGCCGCCAGGAATCCTCTGTCTTCGCCGTTTGCGGAGATCATCCAGGGACTCGCGGGCTTGCACCAGCAACACCAGGCAGCCCTGTTGAAGATGGAGGAGCGTCAGGAACGTCGGTTCGACACGCTCCTCAAGGAACAACAGGAGGCCCGCGAGCAGTTCCGGAGCTGGGAAATGGCCGGAAGCTGACTGGCCGCTGCGCCTCATTCCATTGCTGTCCGGAGAGGCGCAGCTCGCCGCCCAACACCTGCCCGTCAGTAACCTCCTGGTCTACCAGGACCTTAAACGCGCCATCTTGCAGCGGGTCGGTCGGTCTCCGGAGCAAAGCCGCCAGCGGTTCCGGTCCCTAGAGCTGGGGGAGATCGGCCGGCCCTTCGTCTTCGCGCAGCAGCTCCGGGACGCCTGCCGCAAATGGCTGGTGGCCGAGGGACGCGACGTCAACGGAGTCATCGAGCTGGTGGTGCTGGAGCAGTTCATCGCAAAGCTGCCAAAGAAGACCGCGCAGTGGGTCCAGTGCCACCGGCCGACGTCGCTGGACCAGGCCATCACGTTGGCGGAGGATCAGCTGGTGGCATGCCCGGGGGTCGGCGAACCCCAACCTTCTTCTCTCTCTCTCTCTCTTCCCCCTCCCTCTCTCTCTCGCCCGGTCCCCGCTCCCAGGTCCCGAGGAGGAGGTCCTCCGCGTCCGGCGCCCCGCTGGAGGTCCGGGCCCAGCGCTGAGGCGGTCCCGGCGCCCCGCCCTCCGCCGCGAAGTGGGACCCTGGCTGGGAGCGTCCCGCCGTCTTCTGGCCCCGTGCTCTCCCCTCGCCAATCCCTTGACCCGTTTCCCGCCACCGGAGTGGCGGGGAGGCCTGGGCCGGCCTGTTGGCGTTGTGGGGACCCGGGGCACTTTATTGATAGGTGTCCACTGATGGAGGTGGACACCTTCATTCGGGTCCCCTATGCGCCACAGGCCGCCCCCGATCAGACTGGGCTGTATCAGATACCTGTAAGTATCGAGGGGGGTACGTATCAAGCTTTGGTGGATTCAGGTTGTAACCAAACCTCCATCCACCAAAGGTTGATTCAGCCTGGGGCATTGGATAAGAGCCGCGAGGTTATGGTGCGGTGTGTGCACGGCGAGGTGATGGGATATCCCGTCGTGCCAGTTATGATCCAATTTAGGGGACAAAAGCATAGTGTGGAGGTGGCAGTTAATCCGCACCTCCGGCACCTGCTGATTCTGGGAACTAATTGGCCGGGGTTTCAGTCTTTATTGGCATATTTGTGTGCGGGTGCTCCTGGGCAAAAACAACGGCAACGGGCGGGGGCGACTGTTCAGGTGGGCGAAGCTGTGCCGGGACCGTCGGCGGCTGTTTCAGGGGAACAGAGCGGGGCTGAAAATAACATCTTTTCAGACCGTGATGACTTTCCTCTGGAACAGTCCCGAGATGACACGCTGAAAAACGCGTTTGAGCAGGTCCGCGTCATCGACGGACAGCAGGTTCGGCCAGAACAGCCGCTCACGTACCCGTATTTTGCCGTGATTAAAGACCGGTTGTATCGGGTGACCCAGGATACCCAGACAAAACAAGATACAACCCAGTTGTTAGTTCCTAAGAGCCGTCGGGAAATGCTTTTCCAGGCGGCTCATTGTAATCCGATGGCTGGACACCTCGGGCAGGCAGCCACATTAAATCGTTTAATGACCCGTTTTTTTTGGCCGGGCATTCATGAGAATGTGCGCAGGTGGTGTGCGTCTTGTCATGAATGTCAGTTAGTGAACCCTCCGGCCCATAGTAAAGCACCATTGTGCCCCCTGCCGTTAGTCGAGGTCCCCTTCGAGCGAATTGGCATGGACCTCATCGGGCCATTAGAGCGATCAGCACGGGGGCATCGCTTTGCATTAGTCCTGGTGGATTATGCAACGCGATACCCTGAAGCAGTCCCACTACGCAATATTTCGGCTAAAAGCGTTGCGAGTGCGCTGTTTCAATTAATCTCCCGGGTGGGAATCCCAAAAGAGATTCTCACTGATCAGGGCACGGCGTTTATGTCACGTACGATACGCGAACTGTATGAATTATTGGGCATTAAATCGATTCGCACCAGCGTCTATCACCCACAAACAGACGGCCTGGTGGAACGATTTAATCGCACGTTAAAATCCATGATTCGTAAGTTCGTGCGGGAAGACGCCAAAAATTGGGATAAGTGGCTAGAACCCCTCTTGTTCGCTGTACGGGAGGTCCCCAAGCCTCCACGGGGTTTTCCCCCTTTGAGCTTCTCTATGGCCGCCAGCCCCGCGGGGTTTTGGATGTCCTTAGGGAGGCTTGGGAGGACGGACCTTCTAATAGCAAAAACGAAATTCAATATGTCCTGGACCTGCGAACAAAACTCCACACTTTGGGGCGGCTCTCTATGGAGAACTTGTTACAGGCTCAGGACAAACAAAGTCGGCTGTACAATAGGGGGGCTAAGCTACGTAAATTTGCACAGGGAGATAAAGTGCTCGTATTACTTCCCACATCCAGCTCGAAATTACTCGCCAAGTGGCAAGGACCGTTTGTGGTTACACGGCGAGTTAATGATCTTAACTATGAAATCGTTCGTTCAGATAGGGGGGGAGCGCATCAAATATACCACCTCAACCTCCTTAAAAGATGGAATGAGGTGGAGTCAGCGATGCTGGCGACGGTGGTGAGTGGGGAGGAGGATCTCGGGCCAGAGGCGAATGTCAAAGTGCAATCCCTCCCTCTGGCCACTTGCGGAGACCACCTCTCGCCGTCCCAGGTCGCTGACATTCAGCAGTTACAAGTGGGTTTCGCAGATGTGTTCTCGCCCCTCCCTGGCCGGACGAATCTCATACAGCACCACGTTGAGACGGAGCCGGGCGTGGTGGTTCGCAGCCGGCCGTATAGATTACCTGAACACAAGAAAAAGGTAGTTCAGGATGAATTAGCGGCGATGCTGGATATGGGAGTAATCGAGGAATCCAACAGTGACTGGGCAAGCCCGATAGTTTTAGTGCCTAAAACCGACGGCACCGTCCGGTTCTGCGTGGATTACCGCAAGGTGAATGCTGTATCGAAGTTCGATGCATATCCAATGCCAAGGGTTGACGAGTTACTCGATCGGCTTGGCACGGCTCGTTTTTATTCGACACTGGATTTAACGAAGGGATATTGGCAGATCCCCTTATCTCCAATGTCCAAAGAAAAGACCGCATTCACGACGCCGTTCGGATTACACCAATTTGTCACCCTTCCGTTCGGCTTGTTCGGGGCACCTGCCACCTTCCAGCGCTTGATGGACCGGATTCTACGGCCGCATGCTGCATATGCTGCGGCGTACTTGGATGACATTATCATCTATAGTAATGATTGGCCGCGGCATATGCAGCATTTGCGAGCGGTCCTCAAGTCGCTGAGGAAGGCGGGGCTCACGGCCAACCCGAAGAAGTGTGCGATTGGGCGCGTGGAGGTCAGGTATCTGGGCTTCCACTTGGGCCACGGGCAGGTGCGTCCCCAAATTGACAAGACAGCAGCGATTGCGACCTGCCCGAGACCCAAGACCAAAAAGGAGGTTAGACAGTTCTTGGGGCTGGCAGGATATTATAGGAGATTTGTGCCTGATTATTCGGACCTTGCTAGCCCGCTGACTGATCTAACTAAAAAGGGGGCGCCAGATACCGTCCAGTGGACGGAGCAATGTCAGCAGGCTTTTACCCGGATAAAAGCAGCTCTGTGTGGCGGCCCGCTGTTACAGGCTCCTAATTTTTCTCTTCCTTTCTCTCTGCAGACAGACGCGTCGGACAGAGGACTGGGGGCGGTCCTGACCCAGGAGATAGAGGGCGAGGAGCGGCCGGTGCTGTACATCAGTCGTAAGCTCTCTAAGAGGGAGACGATGTACAGCACCATTGAGAAAGAGGCATTAGCCATCAAATGGGCCGTCCTCACTCTCCGCTATTATCTCCTGGGTCGGGAGTTCACCCTCTGTACCGACCACGCTCCCCTGCAGTGGCTCCACCGCATGAAAGATGCCAACGCGCGGATCACCCGTTGGTATCTGGCACTACAACCTTTCAAATTCAAGGTGATCCACAGGCCGGGTGCACAGATGGCGGTGGCTGACTTTCTCTCCCGGAGGGGGGGGGGGGGGGAGGCTGCCGGCCGGACGGCTCCCCGGCCTGAGTCGGGCGGTGGGGGTATGTGGTATGGGGGGCGTGGTTTAGCGCTGTCTGCGGCGGGAGAGCGGGGGAGGAGTCGAGCGGGAAGTAAGCGGGTCAAGTTCAAATGATAAACACCTGTCTGTAATTCCAGTGATTGGCGTTGGGAGAGGATTTAAGCGGGCCAGTTGGACACATCATTGAGAGAGACTGGAGCTCGTGTGCCCGTGTGCTGAACTGGAGAAGTTCATTGATCCGGACTGGAATCTAGAGGAAGCTGTGAATCAGCGGGAAAGAGTTTTTGTTCTGTTGTGTCTGAGATCTTGTGAAGTGTGCTGAGGAAAGATTATTACTTGTTTATCTAATAAAACACACAAGCTCCAGTATACGCCGACCCCTTGTCTTCTTCCATCACCTCCGTGAGTCCTGAACCTTGTCACAATCATTAAGTGCCAAAACCAACCCTTCTCTTACTTTTTAAAATCATGTTCGTTTTGTATTTTGTCTGATGATTAAATTATCCCCTATGCCGTCCTCTTTACTGTTGCTTAGTGAATTTTGTGCTCTTTAGCTACGGCAGTTAACCGTTTACTTCCGGCTGCCGTCGCCGTTCTATCAGCAGCTGTTGCTTAAAGTCCCTATTATTGGATATAGGCTACTGTCTACTTTCTTTGTTCTATGAAAAAGTATTTAGTCAAGTCACCTTTATTTAAATAGCGCTTTTAAAGGACAAGTTCAGTATTTTACAATTAAAGACCTGTTTTAAGATTGTTTCGGATGAAATAGAATGGTTAAGATTGTTTTTTAGACAGATGCTGTTGTCCTGAGAATTTTCGGATTCTGTGGTAGCACCCCCACACCTCTACAATGGTAGCATAGGTGCTACCATTTTAGTTTACAAAGATGTGAAACTCACCGAGTGGTCTGGGGTGTTCACTGATATGCTCACACAAAAATCGCTGCAAAAGATGCTTTCCAACAGGTTTTATCGTAGTTTTTGTACAACTCCATTGACTTGTATTGCATGTTGTGTGATGCACGGTATTACTCCGCCGCCGGAAATGGAAATGGGGTTGTTTGTATTCTTTCTGTAGTCTTATGTAGTCGCTGTATCGTAGGCTACACTAGTATCGTAGGCTACACTATACAAGTGGTTTGCTTGCAATTGGCAAAGGTGCATTATCGCCACCAACTGGGCTGGAGTGTCCATTATTCAAGCTCTCAATGGAAGAATGTACGGTTGTGCGGCGATCGGAAAATTAGGTCTAAAGTTTTAGAACGAATGGTAAAACACATGTTGGAAAGCATCTTTTGCAGCGATTTTTGTGTGAGCATATCAGTGAACACCTATTTTGCGAACACGCCAAAAACGGGAACTTCCGCCAATAGTTCTAAGAACTATGAAAAGCCCCTTATGTCGAAATAGTGGCCAATGAAAATGCTGAGAGACTAGTAACTTTGGAAAACCACTAGTCACAGTGGCTGGCGAGCAAAAAAGTGAATGTCAAGCCCTATATACAGTATGTATATCATTATATACCATTTCTATGAGATATCTAATTGGATGTGTGGCAGGAAAACTGCATCTGATTAGATGGGAGTAAACTGTTGGGGAGATAAAAAACTGACCAATGCACAGAGGAGATCGACAGCCTCCAGAATCAGCTCCTGATGTCCGACACGGGTCACCGCCAGCTCCTCCAGATCCTGATGCGAAATCTTCAGAAGCTGCTCTCCATTGATCTTCTCTCTCTCAAAGTTAGAAACATACTGCTGGAGACTGTCGTCCAGCCCTGAGGGACAGACAGAAAGTGAGAATGAGGAAGACAGAACACAAAGACACTCTTTCAGGGAGTGAGCGTGGATCCGCATGTGTTTTGACACCACAAGTGTCTGTGCAAACATTGAGACGTTGTGTCAATATAAGACATTTGCACTAGTCTGATACCGCTCTTCAGTGTTTCTCATGTACAAGTGCCAGTTTGCTAAACTGAGATTGTCATTGTGATATAGGAGTAAAGGAATAAAGCAAGGTCACACTGTCCTATAGTTTATATGTGAGTGAACTCTATGTGTGTGAGAAAATGCAGCCATGCTGGCGTTACTTCCACAAACACACAATCGGCACATGAGTTGTGTCTGACAGATGGCACAGCATGTTGCTGAAAAACTCGTCTCTTGGCAACTTTGCCAGTGAATTCCCAGAGAAAATTATGTCAATTTAACCCTTTCATATGATCTCATGTACAGCTGAAATGAGAAGAAAAATTATAAATATAAGGGTTGGCATAAATGGGTGAATATCACAAACTTGTCAAGACCGAGTCAAGGCCACATTTCCCCTCAAAGTCAAATTAGAATAAGAAATTCCATTTTATATTAATAATAATAAATAATAATAATAAATTATAAAAGAATAAAATAAAAATATAAATAATAATAATTAAATAATACATTAAACATATATAATAATATACAATTTTATATAACTATAAAATATAAAATTATATAAAAATGATATAATAACATATAAAATTCATCTTTATAATGTCATGCAAAAATTAAGATTTATCTTGTAAAGTGTTCATCATTGTGTATTTTATATGCTGATTTCAAGTAAATATAGTATTTTGTATTACAGTCATTAGAATCATTGCTCAAAATTTTAGTTAAAAAAAAATACAATCAAGTGCTATAGAAGTTTCCATTTGTTTATCTTTGACTTTAGTGATCTGAATGAAAAATTGCTTAAAAATAAATCCTACACCTTTTTTTGCAGCTAAAGCTTCATTACATCTTAGTCTTTATGCATTTTATGCATATTTTCTACATATTCTTTTAGTCACACTTTAGATTAGGGTCCAATTCTCACAATGAACTAACATAGTCTTAATTACAACTTTTGCCTCAATAAACTTCTAATTACTGCTTATTAATCGTTAGTAAGGTCGTTAAGTTTAGGTATTGGGTAGGATTAAGGGATGTAGGAGGGTCATTAATATGTGCTTTACGTGTACTAATAACAGCCAATATCATAGTAATATGCATGCTAATAAGCAACTAGTTTATAGTGTTACCGTTCTTTCTATCTCTGACCAGGACATGTTTAAGTTTCACTCTTATTTGACTCATTTGAACTGTATTTCACTGGAAGGCTTTGCACACCAAGCCTGGAAAAGACACAGTTGAAGCTTTCCCCCTCTCAGTTTTAGCTGAAACTCTTGTCTGAAGGGGAGGTGAGCTCAAAACAGCCTTCTGTCCTCCGTTTGCGGGACCGCAGTATAAAAAGTGGCTCTTTGTGGGGGGTGGACGCCCCTTTTAAAATCAAAGAGAAAGTGAGAAAAGGAGGCAAAGAGGGGTCAAAGGGCAGAGTTAGCGACTCCTGAATACCCCTACTGAGAGACAACAGCTGCATTCTCTGAGCTCAAAAAGAGAGACACAGTGTCAATGGAACCAGCAGAGAAAAGCTGCCACATACGAGAAAGAGTCAGCAATAATGGTCCACCAATGTAGTGAGAGCAAACTAACTTCAGCTTTTGTTATCTCTAATTCTCAGGGTATTCAGTTAAATAATCTGGCAAGGCTAAAGGGATGCAGGCATGTGCCGTTCAGTGTGATTGACACGAACATCTGTGACTGTGTGGATGTCTGTAAACTGGTGAAATGGTGAAAAGGTAGGTTAAGTTTCTGACAGATACATTTCCAAATCAAAATCAGGATTATTTTGAAAGAAGTTCCTTCTCCTCCAATCTTAGAGCTTTGACGGTCTCATGGATCATAAGAGATATGTGAAGAAAACAGTAGATGAAAGCACATGTCTTTGGGTGGAGGACTGTTTACATGGTCACATGCTCTGCGTGCCTTCATATCAAACATTAAAAGAATAGTTGACCCAAAAAAGATCATTACGATCCAAAAGGACCAGAAAACACCATATAAGCTTCATGAATATAACCCTTTCAATGTATCTTCTCATGATTCATTTCAAGTCTTCTGAAGCCACAATAGCTTAGTGTGAGGACTTCAAACCGTTATTCACTGACAATCTTCTCTTCTGGACAGCATGTCATTTCAATCTAAATAAGGTTGAGTATGATGAAATAATGACACGTGAACTGTCGTTTTCGGACAAACTAATAAGTAGAAGTTACCATCAAAAGGTATCTGTTGAAAGCTGACCAAAATAAAAGTCCTCAAGAGAACAACTTCTAATCTTGTTTAGAAAAACGCCTCAGATATAAACACTTACCCTGTGGTGGGTATATTTAGCTGAGATAATCATGTTCACAGTATCTCATGCTGTAGCAGTTAGGAAACTTGAAAAAGTTGGACTTTGACTTAATGCATGACGTTTTTCACGCGGGCTGCATGGTGGGAAAAAGCAAAGACTGTATATACACAAAGATTGGGAGAAAGTGCAACGCAAAATATGGTGGAAAAAGTCCCGCCATCTAAATAAAAGAGCCAATTCACCCTTCGCAGCGAGATTGATTAACAGGCGATCTGACCAATCCGCCATCCACCGAATTCGCCATTTTGTCCGACTAATGCTAAGTTCACACTACAGGATTTTAAGCCCAATTTATGCCTGATTTGCAAATCGTTGAGCTGGTTATGGTTATATAGTACAATCCTAACAATATGAATAGAAAAAAGAACAAAAACAATCCATTCACTCTATTGGTTCTTGTTCGAGGTTTCTGTTCGAGCCGATCGGAATTTGAACAAGATGCGCTGCGTGCTACAATAACAATTAATGAAAACCTTAGCAATACTAGTAGTATTATAATGGTGGTGGGGAGTTTAGAACATTTCATGTGTTGCTAATCTTGCGTTGACGTGAACTCAAACGTGACATACGTCAGGGATCAGGTAGCACAGAGGGGAGGGGGGGGTGTGTGGAGGGGCGGGATGAGTTTTTTAAAACTTACCTACTGTCTCGACCGATTTTTAACATCGTATACCATAGCTTTAAGTAGTCAAGATCAGTGGATTTGAACTCGAAAAAAAAAAAAGGTGTGTACTGATGTCTTTCCGCAGTTGAAACAACATTCCTTCTGATGTTCATTCATGTTTATTTGATGTTATAAATTACCTAGCAAATTACATAACAATTTAGTGATCGGTTCACTAAAGCGCCACAGCGATCTGTTACGAGTCACGACACATTTAAAAAAATTTTAAAAAGCCACAAAACGGTATATATTTCTTTAAAAAAGGACCAAATTTAAAAGTTAAGACTTTGTAAACTGCGCATGGGCACTAGCTGCTGAAAAATACACTTTTTAAACGCTATTTAGCATAAGAAACTTATTTAGCATTAGCAAGCTTGGTGAACAGCTTTAGAGAATGTAATGTTAGCCAATTCAAAAAGATTAGATCTGCACATTAATGAAATAGCAGCCTGAGAGGCGTTTCAAAAATGGCCGCCGAGTGACGGCCGGACTTTGGAAAACAGACACTGCAAAGCTCTCTGATCGTATCCACTGACCCCTCTTGTATCCAAATGACTAACAAGTTCAAAAGCTCTGCACCATAGAGCCAAAACACTCGTGTTTCAGTTACAAATGAGAGAGTAGAGTGTCTCTCTCTCCTCCATGGCCTGCGTTTCCCTCCCCGTACCCTGTCCCGGTGGAGTCTCTTATTAACAGAGCTGGCCTGCTTCCCATGAGAGACGGGCGCTGAGAAAGTCAGCTTGTGTACAAAAGGCAGTAGCAGTGTGTATTTCTAAAGCTATCCTACTGAGCCTTTGGAAACCTGAAGAATGTTTATTGTTCTCCGTGTGCGACTGAAACTCTTCCAAGATGCTCCCGAGCGTTGCTCTTCCACTCCATATCGAGGCCTGCAGGAATCATACGTCAGTCCATTTTTTGCCCTTTAGAAGAAGTGTAAGAAGGGAAATATGCAAACAAAATATTTTCACCTAAAACAAACTATGCGTCACACTGAGGACTTCACAGACTGTCTTCTCTCCTGCCTGGTCAAGTGGATCCACAAATATCTTAATTTCAAAAGAGAATGAATTCAGTTGAATCGCAACCACTTAAAAAATGGAGATTTTCCCGCTAGTACTTCCAGTTACCACTAAGTAGCCAGTTTTATCTTGCACTTTAACCTTCCATTGAATACCCAGATAGCAAACTGACATTGAATCAACGTGGAAATATGACATCGAAACAACGTTGATCTGACATTGTTTTGCTCATCGAATTAACGTTGAACCAACGTCAGACGTGTCATTCTTTCAAAACTAACTGAAAATCAACTTGAAATCAACGCGTTGTTTCAATGTTATGAAAGCAAACCAATTTTCGATTTTCATTTAGCTTTGAAGAATGCCGCGTCTGACGTTGGTTCAACGTTAATTCGATGAGCAAAATCAACGTTGTTTCAATGTCATGAGAGACGTCGTTTCCACGTTGATTCAATGTCAGTTTGCTGTCTGGGTAACCATTCAAATGCCTCTCTGTTTAAAATCCAAGCTGTATCTGTATTAGGAAGCACAAAAGAAACACTATTACAATACTCCAAATGCACTTTTCCCTCAAAGTCCAGAAACACACACGTAAGTATGCTAATTCCAGCTAAGTAATGCTAATACTCACACAAAGAAAGTGCATGGCCTTGTTGTATACTTGTATGTGGTTTAAAAACCTCACTTCTCAGTGGGTAGATAGATTTACCTTCAAAGGTATGTGACGTTAAACCACAGTGTTGTTATTTACATGATTTTTTTCTTGTTGCTGAAAGCAAAGCGCAAACCTAGCTTTGCAAACGATTTTTAGAAAAATCATGCAGTAATCTGTCACAACCCAGCTAACGTTCTAGTTTGGTTTTCAAAGTGCACTTCTTTTTCAGAAGGGTTGCAAACAACACTCGTTCTTTGTTTTTCTCTAAATTACAACAACAGGCTAATCGCTAACTGCGCTAACTTACCACACAGCTAGTTGTTTAGCCTCATAGCTTAGCCTATAAGCTAAGCAAATGTTCAGATATAGTTATAGTTATTTGACCAGAAATATTTGTTTCTAGGCAGAATCGACCGAATTATTGCATGGCTCACTGTCTTTCAAAGTTAAAACTGCCTTCACATATAAGTTGTAAAGATGTTGAGCCATCATTGTTTAATTTCAAGTTTTTGGGGGGGTTTTTTTGGACAAAAGTCGATCCTGCTTTTTAGCAAAGCTTTTCACTATCAAAACAGCCTATTCAGCTTAGCATTTACTAGCATATCCACTGTTTGACCAGCCTTCACTACGGTCAGCTCATCACTGTGGACACGTGCTCAGTTGTCTGAGCTGTGAATAAGTGAAGTTTGGCACACATTCCTCAGCCTGGGGGGTCAATCGAGGGAATGTTTGCTCCGCCCCTCCTCACCCACTAAAAACAAGTGTGCGCATGGAAAGCAAGAGTGGATGAAAGAAACATTTGGTGCATTTTGGTGTCCCTTTCAATGGTGGCGTGACATCAGTCTTCTTCATCGGGAGGAGATGAGGGACTTGTAACAAAGGCAGTATTGGGGGGTGGGGCAGAGAGTAAGGGAGGGAAAAGAAAATTTCCTCCATCCAGACCCTCCAGAACTCAACAAAGCTTCCACATAGTCGGCTGTCGGTGTATTCTGGGGTAATTCCAGCAGTGACATAACAGCTTCCTTTTCGAGAGAGTTTGAGCTCATTGAGACTGAATAATCCTGTTGAATAGAGACTCTCTTTTTGTAGTGGTCAAATAAGAAAAAAAAAAAACAGGATTTATTTCACATGCGACATAAATCAGAAATAATTTACACTCTCTAAAATTATGATACAAGACACCTTGACTATAGGACATTTCGGGGGAAATAAATATGAAGTGTAGGACATGGCCCCATTAAAACCCAATTAAGATATGTGGTGCTAATCCATATCGAAGTGTAAAAGCATAGTTATGAGAGCAGAGCACATCAGTGGGAGTACATCAGCTTGCTAATGAGTCATCTTAAGTAAGTAAGTCATCACCTGCTGTAAGCAGCTGCAAGTCAAGCCGAGGCATTTCTCAGCAGTTACATGTGCCACAGGAATTAAATAAGCTATATGAACTTGGAATGAACTGGGACGGACAGATGGAAAGGTAGAGACAGACAGACATATAAAGATAGACAGACCGATACATAGAGAGAGACAGGCAGACAGACCAATAAATAGAGACAGACAGGCAGACAGACAGACAGACATTTAGATAAAGAGAAACAGACCAATATATAAAGACAGACAGGCAGACAGACCAATAGATAGAGGTATAGACAGATAGACCAATATATAGAGACAGACAGACAGACAGACAGACAGACAGGCATGCCAATAGATAGAGGACAGACAGACAGACCAATATATAAACAGACAGACCAATAGATAGAGACAGACAGATAGACAGACAGACAGACAGACCAATATATAAACAGATAGACAGACAGATAGACAGACATACCAATAGATAGAGACAGACAGACAGATAGACATGCCAATAGATAGAGACAGACAGATAGACATGCCAATAGATAGAGACAGACAGACAGACATGTAAGCTAAGATATACAATAAACAATAGAGACAGACAGACAGACAGAAAGACAGATACACAGACAGACATAACAATAGATAGAGACAGACAGACAGATAGACCGGTAGGTAGGTAGGTAGGTAGGTAGGTAGGTAGGTAGGTAGGTAGGTAGGTAGGTAGGTAGGTAGGTAGGTAGGAAGGTAGGTAGGTAGGTAGGTAGGTAGGTAGGTAGGTAGGTAGGTAGGTAGGTAGGTAGGTAGGTAGGTAGGTAGGTAGGTAGGTAGGTAGGTAGGTAGGTAGGTAGGTAGGTAGGTAGGTAGGTAGGTAGGTAGGTAGGTAGGTAGGTAGGTAGGTAGGTAGGTAGGTAGGTAGGTAGGTAGGTAGATAGATAGATAGATAGATAGATAGATAGATAGATAGATAGATAGATAGATAGATAGATAGATAGATAGATAGATAGATAGATAGATAGATAGATAGATAGATAGATAGATATAGGACCCCCAGGACCCCCCGAGTATCACAGGAAAACTTCCACCGAGAAACAACCTAGACCAGACAGTAAATAAAACTGGTAGAGAGCTGGTGCAGCTCTGCCGAGACTCAGGCCTGTACATACTCAACGGCAGGATCCGAGGGGACTCTTTAGGGAGGTTCACGTGTTGTTCAGGTCTTGGAGCTAGTGTAGTTGACTACGCCATCACTGACATGGACCCATCCTCCTTCAATGCATTCACTGTCAAACAGCAAACTCCGCTTTCTGACCATAACCAAACTAACATTTATATCAAAACGCGTCACACACCAGAACAAAACAGACTGGAAACCTGCCGAATGTATCAGGTCCAGCAGAGATACAAATGGGCTCCGGACAGCGCAGAAAAGTTTGTCCAAGCCCTCAGTTCTGAAGAACTAAAAAATCAAATAAATACATTTATTACTAAGAAATTCGAAACAACTAAAGATGGTGTTAATTCGGCAACAAATGAAATCAATAACATATTTAATAAAGCAGCACAGAAAAGTGAATTGAAAAAGAAAGGCAAAAAATAAACAAAAAATACTCCAAAAGATGAAAAATGGTTTGACTCAGACTGCAAAACATTGAGAAAACAACTTAGAAAATTATCAAATCTGAAACATAAAGAACCAAGCAACACTGACTTAAGAACTGAATACTTTTCAAAACTAAAAATATATAAAGACACAATTAGAGTGAAGAAGCAACACCATCTGACCAAAAGTATAGAAGAATTAGAACACTCAATAAATCAGAATCAGTTCTGGGATATGTGGAATAATCTGAGCACCGCTAAACCACAAGACCTACCAATACAAGATGGAGAAATTTGGACAAATCATCTTGAAAACTTATACAGAGAAATCCCATCAAAACAACTCAATGACAATTATAATCGGATCAAACTGCTCCTCACACACACATCAGAATAAACCAAATTACTAAACAGTCTAAAAATACATATCTGGAACATTGGGATCAGGAAACCAAAACACAAAGTAAACTACAATTCTATCGAAATCTGAAATCAAATTATGAAATGGAGGAATATCTCCAGAGTGTGAGAGACACAAAGCAGAGACAGATCCTGAGCAAGTACAGGCTGAGTGAACACAGTCTAGCCATCGAGACCGGCCGACACAGAAAGAGCTGGCTACCCCGAGAGCAAAGGGTGTGTGTCCAGTGTAGGACAGGAGAGATCGAAACAGAGACACGCTTCCTCCTCCACTGCCACAAATACAGCTCGATCAGAGACCTCTACTTCAAAAAACTTAATAACTTAATACACAACTTTACAACCATGACTGAAGTAGAGCAGATAAAGATCTTACTAGGAGAGGGACAGACCGCAGCACTGACTGCCAGATACGTGTGTGCGTGCCACAGCCTGAGAGACAGTAGGTGAATGTGTGTGAATGTGTGACCTCAGTGTGTCTCCCTAATGTCCACCACAGTGACCCTCAGTAATGTGTGTATGTGTGTATATATGTATGTTAAAACACTGTGGTATCAAACGTTCATAGAATTTATAATCTGTTACACTGTTATTTTTTGCAATTAATTTAATTTGTACATTTCAATTTAAGTTGTTATAATACTTTGTTATTATTGATGTCTTCACTATTATACTATGTGTTACAAGCTTTGGCAATATTGTAATATGTACAGTCATGCCAATAAAGCAATTTGAATTGAATTGAATTGAATTGATAGATATACAATATATAGAGACAGGCAGACAGACAGATAGACAGACAGACAGACCAAAAGAGACAGACAGACGGACAGACTGATAGATATACAATATATAGAGACAGACAGACAGACAGATCAATAGAGACAGACAGACAGACAGATAGATATACAATATATAGAGACAGAGAGACACACAGACCAATAGAGACAGACAGATAGGCAGACCAATATATAGAGACAGACAGACAGACAGATCAATAGAGACAGACAGACAGACAGATAGATATACAATATATAGAGACAGAGAGACACACAGACCAATAGAGACAGACAGATAGGCAGACCAATATATAGAGACAGGCAGACAGACAGACAGACAGACAGACAGACCAATAAAGACAGACAGACAGACAGACTGATAGATAGATATACAATATATATAGACAGACAGACAGATATACAATATATAGAGACAGGCAGACAGACAGACAGACAGACCAAAAGAGACAGACAGACAGACAGACTGATAGATAGATATACAATATATATAGACAGACAGACAGATATACAATATATAGAGACAGACAGACAGATCAATAGAGACAGACAGACAGACAGACAGACTGATAGATATACAATATATAGAGACAGACAGACACACAGACCAATAGAGACAGACAGATAGGCAGACCAATATATAGAGACAGGCAGACAGACAGACAGACTGATAGATATACAATATATAGAGACAGACAGACAGACAGACCAATAGAGACAGACAGATAGGCAGACCAATATATTGAGACAGACAGACAGATAGATAGACAGGCAGGCAGACAGATAGACAGGCAGACATACCAATAGATAGAGACAGACAGACAGACAGACAGACAGACAGACAGACAGACAGATAGATAGATAGATAGATAGATAGATAGATAGATAGATAGATAGATAGATAGATAGATAGATAGATAGATAGATAGATAGATAGATAGATAGATAGATAGATAGATAGATAGATAGATATACAATATATAGAGACAGGCAGAGAGACAGACAGACCAATAGAGACAGACAGACAGACAGACTGATAGATATATAATATATAGAGACAGGCAGACAGATAGACCAAAAGAGACAGACAGACAGACTGATAGATATATAATATATAGAGACAGACAAACAGACAGATAGACAGATATATATATATATATATACAGTATCTATATATATATATATATATATATATATATATACACACACAATATATAGAGATAGACAGACAAACAGACAGACAGACAGACAGATAGACAGACACAGAACAATAGATAGAGACAGAAAGACAGACAGACTTGGGGTTTGTCTGCCAGGACTGTCACCTGTCTCTTTACTGGAGTGGGGGCGGAGCTAAAGTGTGTTTGTGTCTGCATGTGTATGAGTCAGAGTCAATATTGCTTACAAAGACGAAACTGTCATCTCCGCCTGATACACAAACAGCCCAACCGCAGTCACGCAACTCACTCATGTGTGACAACAATTCATGGACGAGTCCCAAATGAACGATGAGTCTGTGTTAACGTGATGATGTGAGGAAGGTGTGGCCAGGATGTACAGAGGAGATTTAATCACTAAAAGGAAAAACTCGTCCTCTCTATTGAGTGAAGTAGGCCCTATGTCAGTCTGGTGAACTATGCGAGCGTGTTCCTGCATGATTCCCGCCGATAGCAGATCATTACATCAACAGCTTCAGGCAATGTGGCATATTTCAGCCGAATGTTTTTCTCCAGCTGATTCATGTGAATGGCATATGGGTTATACATATGCAATAACAGTGTGAAAGCAGCACTTGTATTTAACCGAGACTTGCAAACATATTTGTATTGCTAAGTCCAAATGTCATTGAAACTGCAGTCATGTTTGGCTAATTATCCACTAATTTCCTGCAGATTACTTCAAAAGCAAACAATTTTTATGGCTAATAAAATACATACCAGGGTTCAGTAAACCTGCCGACTGGGAGCCGGTGTGTGAGCGGTGGGTGTAAGCGAGACCTCATGAGGGCATGTAAACAGTCAGTAACGGTTAGCAATGATGCTAATTTTTATCAGTAACTGCAGGATTCAAACGTAAACACAAGGCCGCATGCCTGAGTCCTGGATCTGGGACGTTTGCTGACTCGCTGGGAACCAAATATATTAACTAGGCCTAGTGTTTATATATATTTGAAATTCTTTTGCACTTTCTATTCATCAAAGAATCCTGAAAAAAAAACTTTTTTGAACAATAACTTATTAACCTTTAAAAAATAGACCGACTGTAAATCTGTTAATCCATTGTATAATTTGTATAACCCACATTATTTCAACTTAGTTTTACAATAAACATGTTGAACAGTGTAATTCCTAGTGGAAACGTACATTACCCATGATGCCATACAGAAAATTACACCAATCAGAGAGTCGAAAAAAAGCAACTCTTTAGCTCCGCCCACTCCAATGAAGCACTGCTAAACGAGTCGGTCACAAAATACTTAAAGGAGTAGTTCACTTTAAAAAAAAACTTTTGCTGATAATTTACTCACCCCGATGTCATCCAAGATGTCCATGTCTTTCTTTCTTCAGTCGAAAAGAAATTAAGGTTTTTGATGAAAACATTTAAGGATTTTTCTCCATATAATGCACTTCAATGGGAACCAAATGGTTCAAGGTCCAAAAGACAGTTTCTGTACAAACTGCAAACTGTTCAAAGGGCTTTAAACGATTCCAGACAATGAATAAGGGTCTTATCAAGCGAAAGGATAAGACATTCATCAAAACGAAAAAATTTTGTTTTGATGAATAAGGGTCGAAAAAAGGGTCATTTTGTTATTTCACCGAACGAAAAAAAACCTTTAAGTTTGAATGAGTCATTTGGTTCATTCAATGAATGAAATGAACGAATTGACTCGGAAAAAGATTCGTTCATTTTGATGAATGAGTTCGAACAGGAGAGTCACACAGAACAAGGCGACCATTTGAGCTTATAAAACTTAAAACTTATTTTTTTTAAATGAGCGACCGTTTTGCTTGATAAGACACTTATTCATCGTCTGGTGTCGTTTAAAGCCCTTTGAAGCTGCACTGAAACTGTCTTTTGGACCTTGAACCGTTTGGTTCCCATTAAATTCAATTATATGGAGAAAAATCCTGAAATGTTTTCATCATTTCTTTTCGCCTGAAGAAAGAAAGACATGGACATCTTGGATGACATGGGGGTGAGTAAATTATCAGCAATAGTTTTAATAAAAGTGAACTCCTTTAAGTATTTGTAAATATATATGTGTATTTTACAATAAAGTATATTGGTTTTTTTTTACATAAATAATCAACATTTCTAAATGAGCTGTTTTATGTTTCTCAACATCTGTTCGCAGTGCTTCATGGGATTGTAGTTCTTTCCCGTCACTAAAACTGTTAAGTACATAGTCCTGTACATGTAGCCGATTTTCAAAAACTGTTTCGCTTCAAATCAATGTTTGTAGTGTTGTGATACACCTCGTGGCTTAGTTTGTAGCTTATGATGCTTTAACAAAGACTTTTTTTACAATCTCTATGGGAAAAAATGAAGGAAAAAACTCTGCGCCGCTGATAAAGATACAGACTGATATGTCTGTTTTCATCCAGTCAGTTTAATGACGGCAGCTGATCCTAGATCAGTACACTCGCTTTAAGCCATGCTAGAGACCCGAGTATATCACATCTGTTGACTTCAGCATTGTCTCTGAGGCAGCTTTTATTGTCTCCAACTGGCGTCAGGAGAGATACGCTAGTCCTTCATTAGCATTAGCAAACGTTTACCAGAGTCTGAACAGCAGGTTTAGGACCTTTAAGGTGGTTCAGTTTATAATTAGATGCATCTACTGAAAAGTTCTCTCTATTTAGATGTGTGAGAAGAATGGCTTGGACCAAAACCATCTCAGAAGTCTTTCACATCAAGTGACCAGACATTTCTGGTTAGCAGAGAATTCATATTGTGGTGGACCTGGACGCTTTACTTGAAGTCTGTCTAGTTTTTATGGTTTTTATGTTGTTTTAGGGATTTGGAACAGGATGGAGAGCATGTATTGAAATGTAGTTGCAACACACAAATAATTGCAAGACTTCCAGAATTAAACAAGGTAATATGTTTGGTCTAACAGAGGCACATGGCCTTCATGACATCTGTTGCTTTAACCTCATCAGCATTTTCTACCCTGTCATATCCAATATAACTCTTACAACATCCAATGAGTGAGATGGAAATTGAAATAATGTCTAAAATGACCCATAATAACATATTTTACTATTAAAATAAGTGCTAAAAACATTGCCATTCAAACGACCAACAACAAGAAGTCCAACCTACACAAAGTAATTTGCTTTATGCAAATAAATGATCGACTCTTCAATGGAATAATGTACAGGGAGTGGACATTTCCATTCCAGCAATGTATCACTTTTTTTTTTTTTTTTTTGATAAATTAAGAAGTGGTCTATTATTAGAAAGTTAGGCGTATACTGATATGCTTAATCACCAAAACTAACAACAGTTAGTTAATAAAAAAAAAAATTAAAAAAAAGATATTGTAATATTTGCAGTGGATAGTTTATGTAAGGATGGTGTAATTATATAATGTTAGGAACTATTAAACACTATTACTTAAAACTGCAAACCTCTATGCTTGGTCATCAATATGATCTCTGTTGTCAGATATGAAAGGTTTGGCATTAGTTTAGTTTTGATTATATGCTTTGGGAGGAATAAATAAACATTTGAGTTTCTGTGTTTGGTTAGGGATGTAGATTTTGCCCTTACAAACATTTACCATGGTAACCATAGTTTCTGACAGACATTTTGTTTGTTTAACTTAAAAAAAGTGAGTTCGCTGGTTGCCTTAAAATGTTGAGTTCATTTAAATAAAACAACAATGGAGATAGATTTAATAAATAGAGACTCAAAATATTGTCTGAACATTACATAAATATTTATCATCTAAGCTAATTCAACAAGATAAAAAGTAAAAATAATTTTTACAGTGTTGTTTTTACAATAAAACTGTAATAGCCTATATATATATATATATATATATATATATATATATATATACATGTGTAAAAGTTTAAATTCGAGAACCAAGTAATTTGTACCTCTGATCCAGTCCACAACCTGAATCGTTGTCCACTTGGTTATCGGCTCCATTCTTCAGAAAGTTTCGGCCAAGTTCTCAAACTGAAATAAAGTTTCCCACTTGAGCGTCCTTTCTCATCTCTAACAACTGAACACTGATGATAGGATCACAGGAACAGCACTGAAGCTCGACACACACACCGAAACTAAACACACGAGAGAGAGAGAGAGAGAGAGAGAGAGAGAGAGAGAGAGAGAGAGAGAGAGAAGAGAGAGAGAGAGAGAGAGAGAGAGAGAGAGAGAGAGAGAGAGAGAGAGAGAGAGAGAGAGAGAGAGAGAGAGAGAGAGAGAGAGAGAGAGAGAGAGAGAGAGAGAGAGAGAGAGAGAGAGAGAGAGAGAGCGGCGGATCATGTTACACTCAAAGGTCAAATTTATATCGCTGCTAAATCGTCTGAATGGGTCAGTGAGGGTCAAACACAGGGTCAGACACTCAGTTTTATGAGAGAAGCTTTATTCCTAAACATCTGACGTCAATTTAGAAGTCTGTAATGTCTCAAAACACAAAAACGCATAGGTTCGGTTATGTTTTGTTTTTGAAAAAAGTCTCTTCTGCTCACCAATTCTGGATTTATGTGATCGAAAATACAGTGAAAACAGTATTGTGAAATATTATTTCATTAATAAAGGTTTTCTATTTTAATATCAAAAATATCAAAGCTGAATTTTCAGCATTATTACTCCAGTCTTCAGTGTCACGTGATCCTTTATTTAATTCTTCCTTTTCTTCTTCTTATTATTATTATTATCAATGTTAAACAACAGTTTTGCTGCCTAATATTTTTTGTGGAAATCATCATACATTTTTTCAGCATTCTTTGATGAATAATAATGAGTTAAAAAGAGCAGTACTTATTTGGAATATTTTTTTTCAACAATCGTAATGTATTTTGTCACTTTTGTACAATTTCCTGCATCCGTCATGTATTGTAGGCTATTATATTAATGCATATTTAAGTTTATATATATATATATAATAAAAACAATCTTTATTTATAGCTTTTAAACAATGTTTATTTATTTAAAACTTACTATTCGATTAATATATATATATATATATATATTATCAGATGTCTCCACAGCACCTGACAATTCATGTTGTATTTCTTTACATCACAAAATAGGCTAAAGGTAAAACATTTTAATTATGTTCATATAACTTTTCTAATAAAGTTGTAAATGGGTATGACTGAAACTGGTTTGTGTGCTGGTCTGGGTATTTGAGTTTGAGATTTCCCAGTGAAAGTCCTTTATTTGCATCGCACCGCCCTCTACTGGTCAGAGTTTAAAAGTACAGCTGAAAAAATCATCTTTTTTAATCATCTCAATCTTCCTCGGGTTAGGTGTGAGCTCTCTTTCTTTCATAAAGTCCTCCTGTAGTCAATAATTGTATCTTTGATCAGCAAAATTGCATATTTAAACTTTTTTTTCATATTATTAAAATAGATTGAATGTAACTCTACACCCTTGCCTCATTTAGTATACGTGGTTCTTGAGCCCCGCCTCCACTCACTCAGCTCAGAGATCCACTCGTTGACGATTACACGTTGATCTGATTGGTTACAAGGTAGTTTGTGACGTCAGAAACACCAGCGATTTCAAACCGTGTTTTTGGTTCACTGCAGTTTTAAGGAGAAAATACTCAGCAATGGTGTTGTTGACTCATGAATCTGCACATAGTTTGTCTTAAAGCATTTTAAACACACCCCATAGACATAAACAACATTAAATACACACTTAATTTTCAGCGCAGGGGGACTTTAAAAAAAGTTTTGTTTTGTTTCTTTTCATGCATGTGAACCCTTGAATTCAATATTCATCTGTATGTAGATGATTTTTTTTTTGTTTCATAGTAAATTGTAATAGTAAATTTGTTTAATAAAAGCATGTTTTCATACTTTTTTCGTTTTAGTTATTTAGTACTTAAACTTAAAATAAGCACAAAAAAAAGAAGAGAAATACTGAAATAAAATACAATCATGTTTCTTATAAATTTGATTTCAGTTAATGTTTATTTTATTTATGATAATAACCCTGACTCATAACATCAACATAAGGCATATTCAGTTAAAACATTTTCAAAAAAAGAAAAACAAATATCTCAAAAATATCTAATAATATTATAAAACATGTTTCACTTGTTTAAAAATGAAGACTATACATCAGAAGAGCATCTTTCTTAGACATTTCAAGAAGAAAGTAAAAACAATATGAAGTAGAAAACTATAAAATCTCTATGGGGGGAAAGCATAGCTCTATTGCACAACACATGCTTTGGCGCTGTGCTGTTCTGAGCTCAGCTGTGCCTCACATATGGCGGTCACCCACGCCTGCTGCTCCTCTGCTTCTGCGGGACGCAGCTTGAAGGTGCGTTTGCTGTCCTTTGGTGTGATTGTCCAGCCTAATGGCCCATCACAACCATCCAGCATCTTCACCCTTGCTCCAACCAGATTAATGGCCTTTTCTGCGGACTAGACAAAGATTACATAGGACAGGAGCAGTTCAACGTGAACCGTTGGTTGATGGGAAAAGAAAAACATTTTTTTTTTTCTCTGTGTGCCAGTGTTAAAGTGATATCCCACCCAAAAATCATCACTTATTCACCCTTAAGTTGTTCCAAACCTTTATGAGTTTGATTCTCCTGCTGAACATACAGTATTTCGAAGAACAGTTCAAACTGTTGTTGGGCCCGATTGACTTTGACTTTTTTTTCCCTACTATTGCAGTCAATGGGGACCATTCAATTGTTTGATTATAAACATTCTTCAAAATATCTTGTTTTGTGTTCAGCGGAAGAAAGAAACTCATGCAGGCTTGGAACAACTTGAAGGGTGAGTAAGTGATGACAACATTTTCATTTTTGGGTGAACTGTCCCTTTAAGGCCCATTCACAACAATGACTATAACCAGAGACTATTTATATATATATTAATGAAAGGACTTTGCTATAACTATACTGGCAAAAAGAAACAATATGGTTGGAATCACTTTAACAACAATTTATTTATTTTTTTTGAGCTGATGAATGATACAAACATTGACAGTCATTTATAATCTATCTTGCTTTAAAGTGGTAGTTCACCCAAAAATGAATCACCCTCATGTCGATCCAAATACTTAAGACTTTCATTCATCTTTGAAACACAAATAAAGATCTTAAAGGGATAGTTCACTTTGAAATTATTTTTTGGTATGTATTAGCTTACCTCAAGGGCATCCAAGATGTAGATGTCTTTGTTTCCACAGTATTTTCAATTTTGATATTTTTAGGTCAAACCGTTCTTGTCTGTCAGTCATATAATGGAAGTCTATGGTCACCACCTCAAAGAGCATGCACAGAGAAGTCCAAATCAAACATGATTTAATGACTCGTAAATGTAAGTACACATTGATGGCCTAAGACACGAAACGAGTGGTTTGTGTGAGAAAACGAACAGTATTTATATCGTTTTTACGTCTTGTGACCACAGCCATGTCCAAGTGATCTGAGGGCGCGGGCGTTTTGTGGCTGTATAAACTATATAAATACTGTTCGTTTTATCACACAAACCTCTCATTTCGTGTCTTAGGTCATCGATGTGTACTTACATTACGAGTCACTAAAAATATCCAAATACCACTGTGGAAACAAAGACACCTACATCTTGGATGCCCTTGAGGTAAGATAAACATACATACCAAAAATTAATTTCAAAGTGAACTATCCCTTTAATAATGAAATCTGAGAGCTTTCTGTCCCTCCAACAGAGCATCACAGTCCCGCCCACAGCCGGTTCGGGAAGTAAGAATTCAATACAATTTCTCCATTGACATTTGGGATATAAGCAGGGGTGTAAAGTAACGAATTACAAATACTCACGTTACTGTAATTAAGTAGTTTTTTTCAGAAATTGTACTTTTTTGAGTAAGTTTAAAATTGTGTAATTTTACTTTTACTTGAGTACATTTTAAGTGATGTATCGGTACTTTTTCTCCGCTATTTTCCTTCTGTTTGTGGCCGTTACTCGTTACATGCTTTTTTTAATTTTATTTTTATCCATCAACGTGATTGGATCGAGTAATCGGTCTCGTGACTGTCATCAATTCAAATTAAGCATAGAAAACTTACCGCCTATTCCTGCTGTTACTCGTGACTGCGGTGGAAGTGCATTCATCACGCATCAATTCAATCCAGATATCAGCGTCCTCTAATATGCTAAGGTACATTTCACATTTCTGCTTAATATGATATTTATATTTGCTGGCCTGTCTACATGGCCTAACATTTGGTCTGAGGTTGGGGGAATTGCGAGACGAGTTCATAATGCGGTGAATTCCCGCTCCCATTTACTTCACAATCACAGGAGAGATGCGCGTCACGATCTGTGCACTGCCGCATCTCGCGCTCGCCATGCCGCCAGATTCAGAATCAGTGCACCATGTCGTTAACTTGAAATGCATTACTTAATAAGAAATTAGCACAGCTCGTTAATAAACAGCGTTTTTTGATTGATCCATTATGCGATCCGTCTTCATTTGGCAAGTGCACTTGCGCAAAAACATTTTCCATGCTGAACTTTTTTTTGTGTGGATGCTGCTGATAAAACGGCTTCGCCGAGACTTCAGACTGAGACAAATTGTGTTTGTTTCTTTTGTAAAAGTTTCCTGGATATAACTTCCCTATTTAATGCACAATTGTCCTTTCAAATTATATCAGCATTACAATGTGAGTAAATGTAGCCGTGTAAAATGTAAGGGATGATGCCACCCTTCTAGAACAATGCATTTACGTTTAAATTGTAACATATTTAATAGCATGTAATTAAAGTGTGTAATTAGTGTTAGCTCACTATCTTAGCCTTTTTCAGTGCATTAGTTGAGGTAGTATGATAATATTAGTGATTCTCATTTCTAACATTGGTACCGTTTTGGAGAGAAATTGGGTATTTTTTTTATTTTATTCAACCCATCTCTTGGTGTGTGATGCTGAACTATCATATGAATTTGTTCACAGTTATGAATATTGATATTTTATGTGCAACAATAACATGCTCAGGCCCAGTGGCTTTTCGCCTAATTTTAAATGCTTTTCCCCCAAATAATATGATTTAAATGGTGATGAGTGTACTGATTTGATGCATTTTAAAAAGATGGATGATAGATATTCTTCAATCTTTCTTACAAAGAACAAAGTATAATGTGAATTCCAGTATGCATTTTTAAACTTATAAATTGTAGTGCACAGTGTTTATTATAAGGGTTAGAATCCGCACCTCAGTACTCACTACTCACTACTCTTGAGTACTTTTAAATAAGCTACTTTTTTACTTTTACTCAAGTAGTTTTTTGGACAAGTATTTTTACTCTACTCACACTACATTTTTTGGAATGTAATGGTACTTTTACTTGAGTATGTTTTTTCAGTACTCTTTCCACCACTGGATATAAGCCATTTAAACGTAACCATACATGGTACCAGCTACAGCTGTCCTAAGCGATTGTATATGCTCATATAAATGCCAAACGTTAATGGGGCACTAACCTTGTTTTAAGATAACTGCCTTTAATTCGCGATGTCTTGGATAAGTAGCCTACTTCATTACCCACAATCCCGAACAATCCCATAGTAATGCATCTGATTGGTGGAAGACGTGTAACTGTCTGGTTAAACCCAGAGCTGTTAAATTTTTCAACGTCTGTGGTTAAACCCCGCGAAGGTCCTTGAAGACTCGTGATCCTGTAATGACGTAGGGCTAAGTTCATTAGTCGCACCTCAGAGACGCCCCCTCATCATTGGATGTTGCCCCGGCACAGCCTATGAGCGAGCCAGATGCTCAATGTTTTAGCTGTGCAGCTGCAAATGCGTTTTACATATAAGCTTTAGTAAATCGAGGAAAATTAGTTTAGTTTCCCTACACATTCACAATATAAAATTCACTGGAGGAAAAGGTTCACATGGCCGTCGACAGATTTGGAAGTCACTCAAAAGGCTCTTTCACGGTGGCTTCAGTCAATTTCAGTGAGGCGCGTTGGTTT
>NW_024121432.1:33169793-33294794 GCF_016745375.1 Pimephales promelas | reverse complement strand
CGATTGTATATGCTCATATAAATGCCAACGTTAATGGGGCACTAACCTTGTTTTAAGATAACTGCCTTTAATTCGCGATGTCTTGGATAAGTACTTCATTACCCACAATCCCGAACAATCCCATAGTAATGCATCTGATTGGTGGAAGACGTGTAACTGTCTGGTTAAACCCAGAGCTGTTAAATTTTTCAACGTCTGTGGTTAAACCCCGCGAAGGTCCTTGAAGACTCGTGATCCTGTAATGACGTAGGGCTAAGTTCATTAGTCGCACCTCAGAGACGCCCCCTCATCATTGGATGTTGCCTCGGGACAGCCTATGAGCGAGCCAGATGCTCAATGTTTTAGCTGTGCAGCTGCAAATGCGTTTTACATATAAGCTTTAGTAAATCGAGGAAAATGAGTTTAGTTTCCCTGCACATTCACAATATAAAATTCACTGGAGGAAAACGTTCACATGGCTGTCGACAGATTTGGGAGTCACTCAAAAGGCTCTTTCAAGGTGGCTTCAGTAAATTTCAGTGAGGCACGTTGGTTTATGGGATGAGTAGTTCCTTTGCTCGGAAATGAAAATATGTACACAGGCTTTTAGTTTTACCCTTGACTTTTTTTGGATTTTCTCTTCGTTTTTTCACTCGAAATGGTATGCTTATGAGTTCAGCTGTAGCTGGTTATCCTCAGACATGCTCTAATACTCTTTAGATATGGATTTTACAAAACGTCAATGGGAGAAATGAATGGGAAATTTACTTCCGGCACCAACGCTCTCTCGGGCTGTGGGCGGGACTGTGAGTGACGGTCTATGAAAACTAATGTTACCACTTTGACGATTCAAAAAGTTCATAACGAGCTCGTAAAACTATCCGAATCGAGTGGTTTAGTACAATTTTCCTTTAAGTTTAAAATCTATTTATTTATTCGCATATATCATCATCATATAAAGCGATCATGATTCATCAGAAAAACTTGTAGCTAATGTTACTAAACCACTGAATTCATATGGATTAGTTTTACGATCTCTTTATGCACTTTTTGAAGTGTCAAAGTGGTAGTTACAAGGGACAAAAACCCTCAGATTTCATGAAAATGTCTTCATTTGTGTTCCAATTTCCGAAAGTGATATAACAGCCATTTTCATTTTTGGTTGAACTAACGTTTTCACTTAAAGCACACTTTCACTCGGGCATAGTATCGTTCTTTATCGGCGGACACGGGCCTTCACACACAGTAAAAAATGACTGTTGGTTTAACTTAAAAAAAAGTAAGTAACCTGCCTCAAATTTGTAAGTTTATTCAAATAAAAAAATTGAGTTAATACAATGAAGGAGATTGGTTTAATCAATAGAAACTCAAAATATTATGTTGTCTGAACGACCTAAATTATCTAAGTTGTTTTGGCAAAAGAAAAAATCTTGTGATCATCATGATCATATTTTTTATTTTATTTTTACAGCGCAGGCTCATAACGAAGAGCGTCTCCATTAGCAGCCGTTGCCATAGTAACTTAACAACAACATGACGAGAAGAAACTCAATCCGTGACATTTACACATAAATTATTTAACCTGCTAAAACAGTATCTGAACTAGACCGCATCCACACCACTCTGGAAGGTGTGCTTAATTAATGCTGATAAGTTGATCACTATAAGTTTCTTAAGAGCCCTGGATGGACAGCGAGGCTCAATGATGATGATGATGAGCAAAATCATTCATTCTTACCTTTTCATTACAACCATAGATAAGCTGCCCACCTTCTCTGACATTAAACCACATCAATTTCCAGCGCCCGGTGTAGTGCGTTTTCTTAAATAACCATCCTTCTTTCCACACGTCGTATTCTTTTGGATGGGTTTCATCAGTTGTGCCGTTAGAGGTCGCCGCTTCTGAAGCCATTACTCTGAGACCTTCTTCTGCACGCATCGCGCATGCGCAAGACTTAATACAAGTCTTTTGTTTATGTAGTTAGAAGGAATATAGATGTATAAATAATGGCAACAAATAGGCTGCTTTAATTAAATAGTAAAACGATACAAAATTATGCTAAATGTCGTTTTAAAATGTAATGACAAATATACGTTTTTATTTGCCCTGTTCTCTCACAGTTATGCAAAATCTGGAAATATCAGGTATTTTTGTATTTTATGCAAATGTATAGACTGCAATATTTAATTAAGCAATGTTTAATCAAGTTACTACTGGTGGTGAGTTTGTTAAAATTCATATTCAGAAATTACGACTGGGAAGGTCATGTTTTATTTGTTTTTGCTTGCATGTGTCCAAAAAGTTAAGAAATGTAACATTTTAAAGATACATTTTGATCTAAGAAAATAGTTATTTGGGATAAACTAAAATAAAAGTCTTTTGTGTACGTCAGCGTCGTTAGTCCAGCTGTTGAGGAGGAAATGGCGGCCGCGGCGATGGCAGGAGCTGTGGCGGATCTTCCGCACGTCACGGAGGCCAAAAAGATAGAGTATTTCTCCTCCATCAACTCAATGGCCCGTAAGATTATGGAGGAGAGGGAGAAGATAAAGGACAAGTTCGGTTCGGATTGGGATCAGATGAGCCCGGTCGAACAGGACACGGCGATAGACAACGGAATGATGGACCCGCGGATCCGGGCTCGGTACGCCATGCACCGGGTGGACCGAGACGAGGTGATCTGCTACCCGAAACTCCTCATCCAGACCGGGCAGAAGATCGTACACTTTGGAGAAGAGGTGCTTCTATTGACATGTGTTTAGTTAGAGCGCTTATATTGTCGGTCCAGTGTTGACTTGCTTTATTTGATTTACTCTAGTCATTTAAGTCTTGTCAATCCCTAACAATTATTTACATTTTATTAAAAACAAACCTTCCAAACAGGCTGCCCGCTGTTAATTTATGTTTTTACTTGCTTAACTTGTATTATTCATGACAATAATTGATTTTCTTTATCTTTACAAAACAAGGCTGCTCACAAGACCCTTATCTGATCTACAAATCTATAAAAGTTAGGTCTAAATTGGATTAACTAGTAAAAATATATTTTAAACCAGCTATCATTACTAAACAATATATTCTTTGTCAATTTAAATCGAAATTGTTTTACTAAAATTTGTAAGTTTACTAGACAAAACCCTCTGGATTTTCAGGGTTAAGTTTATTAAACAAATCTTTCAATACCTTAAATTATTTAAAATCTCGGAAATTCCAGTGAATTAATTTGTGTACTTAGCTGATAGGTGTCAAATAGCTATACATTAGGCTTAATGTATAGATTTTTGACACACATCTGCCAAGTAAACGGATTAATTAACTGAAATTTGCGAGATTTTTAATAATTTAATTGTTAAACATAATAATTATTATTATTATATATCAATACACACACATGCAGGTATATTTAAGAAAAAATATTATTTATTTATAAAATATTTATATATAATAGAAAAATTATACATTAAACAATATACAGGATATACATGAAAATATTTCTTAAATATATACAAGCATGTGTGTATTTATATATATATATATATATATATATATAATTATACACAGTGCACCCACATGTAAACACAAACTTTTATTTTGGATGCGATTAATCGCGATTAATCATTTTACAGCCCTGGTTTCTATCAACGATTTATTAAACCAATCTATGCCACATTTATAAATGATGTATGGGGTTGAGTGATGCAGTTAAACTGGCTTCTAAACTAAATCTAAGACACATATGTTAGTGTCAACTAAATAAATGTCACATTTCTATAAATGTACACTACACATCTGTTTAAATTCTCTGTATTAAAATGTTTACCAAACAAGTCTGTACCAATTATATACATTAAAGTAAATTTACGTAGATTAAACTTTCTACTCCATTAACTATAACAAATCTGCCAATTATGTATTAGATTTTGGGTTAGATTTGCATCTTTTTTTAGTGTACTACATTTTTTATCTCTATTCAGAACAGAAGCAAAAATAACATTGCATCTCTGTCTCCTCTGTTTCAAGGATTTAACTTGGCAAGATGAGCACTCGGCTCCCTTCTCATGGGAGACCAAGGCAAGTAGGCCACCTCTGCTAAAAATACATTTTCAATTTGCTAGCAAAGTGCAAACAAATGTGATTCAGCCTTTCCCTTCCTAACAGAGTCAGATGGACTTCAGTGTGATCTCCAGCACAACAGAACCGGCCGGTCCCTCCTCCGTGAGCGAATCCAAACCCAAGACCTCTCAGAGTGGCAAACTGCCCAGCAACGACGAGTCCTCCTTCTGGAAGATCAGCGCTGAGCGCTCCAGGCTAGAAGGCGAGAAGGCCGAGTTTCAGTCTCTGACGCCCAGCCAGATCAAGTCTCTGGAGAAAGGGGAGAAGCCTTTACCCTCGTACCTGAGGCCCGAGTCTGGGCCGAGGGAGTCGGAGGAAGCGCCCGCCCCGCGGCCGGTTAAACAGAGAGCCCCCAAACCTCATGTTCCTCCTCCACCCGTTCCCATCAGCGTGACTCCTGTGGCGATCAGCGTGACCCCAACACCTCCGGCCCCCGTGTCCTCGTCGCAGGAAGGGTGGGAAAGGGCCCAGAGCACGCTTCCTTCTGTAAGCAGCACTACGGATGATGTGTTCAGTCCTGGTCTGGTCACCAGGTCTTCCTCTCAGTCCAACAGCACAGTCAAAGATCAAGCCTCGCCCGCAGCCAGTCCTACATTCGCACAGGTGAGACCCTCATCTCATATACAGTTGTCAACATCTGATCGAAAAAGATCATCAAAGTTGTCCTAAGACAAAACGGGTAGTGTTCAAAATGCACGTATAACTTTGATGAAAGGTTGACTTACTGTTGTTAGAGGGCTTCAGTCTGCGACTGAATGGTTGCATTTAAATTGTTAAAGCTGTATGAATTCATTTCATTACTATTTTTGACAATAGATTTGTGTTAAATTATAAAACAAAGAATCTAGAAACATTTAAAAAAAGATGAGATAGATTTTTAGGGTTTTCATTTTTTAATAAATAATTCAATTGTTCAAATTCTATGAATTCAATTGTTTAGTCATCCTATTTGATTATTAAAAATGAAATACAACCATTAAAAATGGAATCCAGAACAATTTTACTGGAAAACATGGAATTTGTGGAAAAATTGGACTCTATCTTTAAAAAATGAATGATGTTCTCCAAAAAAAAAAAAATCTTCAATTAGTTTGATAGAATCTATTATAATGATTTCTTATGAAAAGAAATGATTAACTCGCGATTAATCACAATTAATCACACATTTTTATCTATTATAAATGTCTTATTTTTTTCAAACTTTAATGCTCTTATCAACATGAAAAAGTGGATCGGCTTGCTTTGTGCAAATGTTTTTTATTGAAAACAACATTGACAATACTGTGTTTCGCGTTTGTCATCCATTCAAAACATAACGTTAACCTACTATTTGGCCGGCTCGCAGTAAAGGCCATTGCACACCGAGTCCGAAATTCGCATCCGAAATTTTCGCACGTTAAAAAAAAAATTCGACCTCACGTTATGTCAGTCACGCTTGCACACCGCCTCCGAAACTTTCGTCCGTCATAAAATTAATCGGATCGGGTTCGATTTTCTGCGTTTTTCGCATCCAGAGCCAGCATTTTGAAAGGTCTTTTGACACTTCAGGGCCGGGGGAGCTCGTCCTCAAATCAAATGCGCCGTGCTTTCAGTTTCGGTTTTCAATTCGATCAAGTGTTTATGTTCTTTTCTCTATATTGGATTATGAAATTAATAAACCTCCCCTTTCAATCAGATTGAAATTTAAGATCGAATAAGGTGTGATTGAGCAGCCTATTCGATAACTAATGTATTATTTGGGCACAATACACAATAACAGCTAGCTGTTCTGTCTGACCAGCGCTTCCAACGGGCCGCGCGCGGGTGTGTGTTTGTCCGTGTGTGTGTGTCCATACCTGGTCCATTTTAGACACACTGCCAGTCTCCGTTCAGAATCGATTGGTTCACGGAAATTGGTGGTCTTGTTTTTAATATGTGGCTCCAGAATCGCTAGCAAAGCATCGAACTGTCCCACTGACATTCTGAGGTAATAATTTTGAATCGCTCAGGATAAATTCGCAACTCCTTGATAAGGAACTCTCCTTCCTCTCGGCGCAATTTCAGGATTGGATGGACGTAATATTTTCTCTTTCTTCTCTTTTCAATAAGAGAGAGGGCAAAAATCATCCTCACTGCTTGACGAATCCATTTGGTATTTTTGCGTTTTTTCCCGCAAAGGTTTAAGAAATACGCAACGGACTCGGTGTGCAAGGTTTCTATGCGTGACGAATTTTTAAGCTGACGAACACGAAAATACGCATACGAATATTTCGTGCTCAGTGTGCAATTGGCCGGCTCGCAGTAAGTGTGTTTCCGGTCTAGCTGGATCCGGTGGTTTCAGACATGACGCGGAATGCGCGGCACTACACCAGTTTTCAAAACTTTTTGAATGCCGGTGGTAAACGTAGCAACTAATTTGGATTAATTGGTAATTGTCACTGCGGAAAGAGTTATTTTGAAATTTGAGCGCAGTGTGTGATTTAGCCATTGAAATTAATGGGTTTCATAGCGCAGCGGCACGTCCTGTTGCAAAAGCATGTAAAAAAAAAAAACTACAAAGTTTGCTAGGCCAAAAAGACCGTTATTCTCTCGATTAAAAAAATGAGTTGCGTTAACGCCGTTAATAACGTTTTTAACCGACAGCTCTAATATATACACATACACACACATATACAGTGGTGGTAAGTAACGAAGTAAAAATACTTCGTTACTCTACTTAAGTATTTTTTTTTGAGGATCTGTACTTTACTTGAGTATGTTTTATTTGCATCTACTTTCACTTTTACTCCACTACAATATTAAAGGCAAAATTTACTTTTTACTCCGATACATTTCCCCGTGCCTGCTCCGAGTATTTATTACACTTGGCTTTCCAAACCAATGAAAAACTTTTCTTAAAAAAATAAAAAAAAAACGCACGCGCTCGCGCTCTTTGCAGCACGCTCGCTCACATAGCAGTTCAGTTCGTCAGTTCAGTGGAAGATAATGACCGCAGCTCTCGACTCGCTGTCAGCAGAAATGATCCCGAGATTCCCGACAGAGATCACCCATGGCCATATCTCAAGGATATGTTTGAATTCATTGAAGTTTGGAGATTCGTATCGGCTGAAATGTCTGCTTTGCCTGTCACGGCCGTGTTACAGTGCATTCTATATGTACAACGCGACGTAGCCTACACATCACACGTGAATGAATAGGTACGGGACACTGCAATTCACCAAAGTTGATTATTTACATAAGCCTTGCCGGTTAAACATTTAATTCACGTGATGATGCGTTGTTCTAACGTGCGCTTTCCTGAGCGCATACCCTCGACGCTCGCAGGCACCAGAAGCCTGTCAAACAGCTGAATACTGGACTAAGTTCTCTTTCGAGTCTTGTTATGCTAATACTGTTAAATACACACAATGTTTACTTAAACAGAATTGGCTATGTCGAAAGCAAACATTTGAGAGAAAATATGGTGTAATATGCGTCTACAAATAAATAAATAATCATATTTTTTCATTTAATAACTTCAATGCTACTGATAATTACACCTACTGTATCTGAAAAAATAAAGCACTGTTTATTTAATTTGAATATTATTTTGTTTAATGTTTATCTTGTCTTATTTTTTTAATAACAAAGAAAACAATGACAAATATTTGTATCTTCGCCACTGGCCTAAATGTATGCCTTTCTTTTTTTTTCTTTTGTTACCTAAGTCTTTGTTTTTAACATAGGGACATTAGTTTGGCTGTAATGAACAGAAACTTGCAAAATAGTAAAACCAACTTGAAAAAGAATCGTGATAAAAAATCGTGATCGTGATTTTCCTAAAAAAAATCGTGATATATTTTTGCCATATCGCCCACCCCTGAAATGAAGTAGGCCTATAGCATTATTTACAAACCAGTTATTTAAGAGTTGTCAGTCATTCATAAGATCGTTCATAAGTAAATGTAGTAAATACAGGTAGTTATAAAGCATTTAGTAGTGGTCAGTTAACTATTTGTGTGAGCTCATCTAAAGTGAGTAGGCTATTTATGCCTTGTAAAGCATTTATTAAGGAGATTTAAAGGAGATCAATCTTCTAAACAGTAAAATGTAACAGTGATATAGAACATAGAAATATTTAACAGCCTTTAAATCTCCTGTTATTGTCTCTCATGATTGCAAATCTAACAAATTCTTAATTGCAGTATGTAATCTCATCATTTGTTCAATTAAATAATTGCATATCACCCCCAAAATAATTGATCTGCATAATTATTTATATTTACAGGTTATTGGAATATTTACTTTTACTTTCGGTACTTAAGTACTTTTTAAATCGGATACTTTAGTACTTTTACTCAAGTGATGTTTGAATGGAGGACTTTCTACTTTTACTGGAGTAATATTTTATTTAGGTATATATACTTTTACTCGAGTACAACTTTTGAGTACTTTTTACCACCCCTGCACATATATAAACAAACTTTTATGTTAGATGCAATTAATCGATTCAACAGCACTAATAAAAAGACCAAGTCATGTGATCAAAACAGGAAATGATATCACACGGACCCCTGCTGACCATGACTAGCTGTGTGATCCCAATTCAGAGTCTGTGGACATAGACTAAAAAAGTACGCTAAGGTTGAACCGAGCGTTGTTAAAATAAGTAAATATTTGAATCGCTTTAAAGTGGTTTATATATATTTTTTTTGTGTCGTTGGATATTCAAGTAATTTGAAACCAAATACTTGCAATTAAAAGGGTAATCCAGTATTTTCTCTTAAATGAAAATCCAGTCATCACCGGCATGCAATGGTTCTTGGGATTGACTGTTTGCGAAGGATCCACTTGTTCTATCCTTCGCAGCCCAAGGAAAAAAGGACGCATTTGTAGGCCGTATTTGCAGGAGCCTTCGAATTGCGACGACCTTCGCTTCGCTGTGACTCATTCGGCCTTCAAATACAGCTTTCGAAGGATGCGGCCTCTGAATTGGTACACAGCTTGTGTGTAAAGCTCAATAAGTCTCTTAGAATAACCTTTTTATGACAAGGTTAGTAGCCTAAGTTCAGGTTGTAAAATATGTGGTGTAAACCTAATGATATTTTTGAACTATGTAATATTTGTAAAACAATACTAAAATAGCACCTTGAAAAAAAAATGTATGTATTTATGGTTTGAGAAATGTGTTCAGTTTTACTTGGTTACACCATTTTCTGAGTAATTAAATTGAAACCTTTCTTGAAAATGGTGTTCAAAACCATATGAAACCAACATGAATACAAGAGTACATGTCTTTTGAAATATGTATGTGTATATATATTTATATTTTGACACGTGCAAATCATTGACCCTCGCATCGTTTTTCTATTTGTATTTCCGTCACTAACAAAAATTGTTTTATTTCCTTTTTTTTTTTTTTTTCAGTTCAACACCAGCAGCAATATCCTGAAGACTGGATTTGATTTCTTGGATAACTGGTAATTCCTGAAGAACCCATTCTAGATCACAGTCCCTAAACAAGCACCATAAACACTACAGGACACTTTCCTTTTAAATCCATATGCTTCAGTTATAGTGCATCAATATCTCTACAATTGTATTCAAATCTTCATCTGACCTCATCTCACCGGTTAGAAGTTACTGAATGCATGAGCTATGATACATCGGCTAGGATTTTAAATCTTCTATCCTTGATTCTTATGTCGTTTTTCACACTTGGTACATTTTCCTGAGTCCGAACCCAATTGAACTTCCCTGTTGGTTGGCTTTCTCATTGTTATGTTGTTCTGAACTGTGGTACGTTTGCACAAATGTTCCCCATTAACATTAGAACCACCAAAAGCTGTTAATAATTGCAGCCAGGAAACAAAGTTGGAAATCTTAAAGAGATAGTTCAACCAAAAATGATGAATTGATGTCGTTCCAAATCCGTTCAGAAAGCTCTCGGGAATTCATCGAAAAGATCTTAATTAGTTTTCAGGTTTGGAATGACATGAGGATGAGTAATTAATGACAGAATTTTTATTTTTGGGTGAACCTACCAAACTGGCACTATCAGTACAAGCCAATATTGCATTCACATCAACCATGAGCCATACTGTGGTTTACAATCCACCAAAACCACTCTTTAGACTCAAGTTTATTTCATTTATGCGTAGTTTCAGAAGATGCGTTAATCATGATCAGTCAAATTCAGATCTACTCTAAAACCACTAGTGTGAATGCCACATCACCGTCACTGCCATAAATTTGTATCTATATTTATCTAGACCTTGATACTAGTGTTAAGATGCTTCACACATGGACCTAAACGAGACACCGTAGCGCTAGCATGGTTTTGAGATGACTTGCGCCTTGCTTATTTTGTAGACTTTTTATATGCGTGCAGCTTTCATTGTATGATTTCTGTGTCTCTTTCCTGTAGCCCAGTACACCAGAGATGACTTAAAAACTTTAAAGCAATAGTTGAAATCTCCTTTCCTTTGTTAGGCCCGAAACATACTCCACACAAGTACGCAAACGTAGTCAACATTTAACATGCATTTTTGCAATACTTTGGAGGTACCAAACTCCAGTACTCAAGGGGGCGATAGTGTTACCTTCACCCACCATTAAAACTGAATGTGCTGTTATTCAGGTAGCTAGCTTAAAACATGTCGACAGTTGAATAACTTGCATTTGATCATTTAAACGCTTGTTTTTTTTTTTCCCGAACTTGTGAAATCAAGATGCTATAAGCGTTTGCGTTCACATACTTGCCTGTCGTATGATTCAGGGCTTAACTAACTAGGTTTTCAAGGGTAGGAATAATTTTTGGAGCTTTGTTGCGTGATGTTTTCTCTTGGATACGAAATACGTGGCCTGGAGCCAGTGTTTATGCATTCATATCTGTAATGCAAAATGACTACAATAAAAGAATGACTCTCTCATGTTGCTGGTCTCATTCTTCATGGTTGGTTGGTAGGGGGGAGTGCAGCGTTAATTAAAAACAACTGCAGCTCTACTCATAAATCCCATCACCGTTTTCTTGTGAATTATTTTAATAAAATATGACTGTTGGATGCGTGGTATAATTGGTCACATATGTGTAATTTGCAACTAATATACTCGTATTTAAAGAGTTTTATTCCCTGGACAGTGATTCTTATTTTAGGGGATTGACGTTATTGCTTCACATATTCTGAAAAAGGCCTTGTTAGTTTCTGACTGTAAAGTGGCCCTGTGGTTTTCCAAGAGGCCCATAAACATTCAAAGTTTTTTTTTTTTTTTTTTTGAACGGGTATTGTTTAGCTCATTCTAGTTTTGGTACTTGTTTATCTGAATAATCTTGACAGAGTTTTGACTTAGATGGATAAAATCAGATATCCATAGTTTCAAAGACTTCTTTCTAAGCTAGATATCAAAGCTGATCTGGATCTGTATAAATGTCTAGACAGTCATCTGGTAGAGATTTGTTTAGTTAGACTTGTGTAATGAACTGGTTCTTTTGGGCAAAACTCCATTCTTACATCCTAATTCCTTTCCAAAGTCTCCTCAAGAGGAAGAGAGAAAGAAAGTGTCTTGTTTAGAGGACGAGAATCCCAAATTCCTTCCATGTGTGGAGACAGAACTCAGCTGGTAATGAGACGTTCATCATTTTCCTGTCATTCGGCCATCGTTGACTTCAACAGAACAACATGTTTCCATAGGACAAAAGTACTGACGAAGGTGTTTGTTTAAAAAAAGTGTAGTCTTAAGCAAGAAAATGAATGTTTAGTTCAATGTTTATGTAAGGGAGAACAGAGCTGAGTCAGTAAAACTGCCTTGTTAGCACAAAGAATAGAAGTGGGAGGAATGTGTTTGGATAAAAAAGCTCAGGATAAAGCAGCTGAAAGAAGGAAAACAGAAAGGAAGAAAAAGGAAACTTTCAGACAAGGTGAAAGGAGGAGGAGAAGCGTCCGACAGCTGCAGAGAGGGAGGAGAGAAAAACAAAACAGAGCTGTAAAGAGGTGAACGAGAGAAGGTTGAAAGCAATGTGAACCGGAGAAGGTTGCTGTTGAATGAACATTAGGAGCGACATCTGGGTCTGTATATATACAAAAAGACAGAGAGCTGTCTGGAAAGAAGGAAGTGAAGCGATTTGAAGTGGAGATGATTCCAACCGTGATTCTGGCGGCTGTAGTGGGCTTCAGCGCTCTGTCCTCCTGCGACAGCACCACCGGATCGCCCGTCACAACAGCTGATCTCACTCAGGTTAAGACTTTACCTTTACTTTCTGGGAAATCATCCATGTTTAATGTTGGCTGCTTCTTGATTAATGATTTGTATTAAGTTTCACTGAGAAAATGTCTACCTTGATGCTTATACAATACTATTCCTTAGTGCCTTGGAGTGTTATGTAACTACCTTGGAATACATCAAAGTACCAAGCTACTGCAACACTGGTTACTGTGTTGCTTTAGAATGAGGAGGCAAATTCATTACCTGCGTCAGTAGTATTTACTTTTCATTTATAGAATTTAATATCATCAAAAACACGTATGTAATTTTTTACAGTGTGGGGGTAAATGTCATCAGTATTAATTTATGGTTCCTATCATCCTCGATCAGCAATGACATAATTCCAAGTACCTGCCTACGGCAATGTATTCAGGAGCAGGTTAACGGGTTAGTTCACCCAAAAATGAAAATTCAGTCAGTATTTACTCACCCTAATGTTGTTCCAACCCCGTAAGACTTCGTTCATCTTCGGAACACAAATTAAGATATTTTTGATGAAATCTGAGAGCTGGATCACTAGGCTTCTTGAGGAATTGAAACTTGCCGGCCCGGAAAAGTTATTAAAGACATCGTTAAAATAGTCTGAGTGACTACAGTGGCTCAATCTTAAGTTTATCAAGCGACGAGAATACTTTTTCTTCGCAAAAACAAACAAAAATAAAGACTTTATTTCAACTATTCACTTCCTTCTCTGTGGGCCTCTAGTCAGTTAATGTAGTGTGATTGCGTAGAGCTACGTCACACTTAGGCTCATTATTGGCCAACGCTGGTCATGTGTGTGATGCGTGTGACGCACAATAACAGAAGCTTACGCTGTTAAACTAGAGACCTGACTCGAGGCAGAGAGAAGTAAAAGAATAGTTGAAATAAAGTTGTTATTTTTGTTGTTTTTTGCGCACAAAAACTGTTCTTGTCGTTTGATAAACTTAAGATTGAGCCACTGTAGTCACTTGGACTATTTTAATGATGTCTTTAATAACTTTTCGGGGCCAGCAAGTTTCCTCAAAAATTCCTCAAGAAGCCTATGGACTAGTATGGAGGAGTGATCCAGCTCTCAGATTTCATCACAAATATCTTAATTTTCTGAAGATGAACGAAGGTCTTACGGGGTTGGAACAACATGAGGGTGAGTAAATACTGACAGAATTTTCATTTTGGGGTGAACTATCCCTTTAAAGGCTGGAATACACTACACAACTTTTAACATCTAAACAGATTATAAAACACCAGGCATTCTACACTTTCCGACTTTGTAAAGAGTTACAAAGGAAAAACTGAGGATCACACACTACCACAGTTTCAACTTGTTTCCCGAACATAAACTCACGCAGGAACATGTGCCTTGTTGCCAGGAGACGCATGACAAATAAAAACAATGTGTTTGAAAATCGGTTAAAAAATAACAAACATGCTTGCTATCCTCCGACTGCATGGAATCAGAAGCTGCTTTTCTATTAAGGAAATGTTCCAGTTATATTTCCATCTGAGCTTGGTTGGGTACGGGATGTTTACAAACCGTTCTTTGGCCTGCAATTCTAAGGACATTTGACCAACAATGTGGAACCATGCTAAAATAAAGCGTATAATGATGTCGCCCTTTGGATTGGCATGGAATGGAACAGTTAAAGGGTTAGCTCACCCAAAAATGAAAATTAAGTCTTTAATTACTCACCCCCATGATGTACTAACCCGTAAGACCTTCATTCAGCTTCGTAACACAAATGAAGATATTTTTGATTCAATTTGAGAGCTGGATCACTGCTACATAGGCTCCTAAGGGATCGAAACTTGACGGCCCAGAAAATCAATGAAGAAAATGTTTAAATATTCCATGTGACTACAGTGGCAAACTATAAGTTTATCAAGCGACACAAATGCTTTTTGTGCGAAAAACAAACAAACAAAAATAACGACTTTATTCGACTTGTAGGCCTGAGACGAGAGTTCAAGAGATTTCCACGACGCATGCGCGAGAACTGAACTGAAGTAGTTGAAGGAGATCGCAATTCTCGCGCATGCGTCGTGGAAATCTCTTGAACTCTCGTCTCAGGCCTACAAGTTGAATAAAGTCGTTATTTTTGTTTGTTTTTTCGCACAAAAAGTATTCTCATCGCATGATAAACTTATAGTTGGGCCACTGTAGTCACATGATGGAATATTTAAACATTTTCTTCATTGACTTTCTGGGCTGTCAAGTTTCAATCCCTTAGGAGCCTATGTAATGTAGCAGTGATCCACCTCTAAACATTTCATCAAAAATTTCTTCATTTGAGTTCCGAAGATGAACGAAGGTCTTACGGGGTTGGTACAGCATGGGGGTGAGTGATTAATGACCTAATTTTCATTTTTGGGTGAACTAACCCTTTAAGCAATGATTGACCACTGTTTGGCTGTGCCATTCACACATGCAATTTACAAATTGCCTTTGAGTGCCTAGCACAAATATTGGTAAAAGTTGTGTCTAGAATATTCTTCAAGTCTGGTTTTGATGGAGATTCTGTCATTTGAATTCAACAGGCGAGAGAGTTCAATGAGGAGTCAGTTAGAGGGCGAGGGGACACTCCTGACATCATCGAACCTGAACCCACCACTGCCGTCTCCGACATGGAGAGCACGTACAACTACATATGTGCGTTACCCAATCACTCATTTCAGTTACACATGCATCTAAGGTGCCAGAAAATCAAGCCAAAACTAATGCAACGGAGTAGACATTGCCTTGACATGTCTTGTAGATATATGTCTTGATATGTCTTGACTTGCACAAATAAAGGCTTGTTAGTGTGGTCGTATTTAATAGTCTGGGCATGTGAATTATATAATGATACACAAGCTTGTTATTTCATTGTAGTCATTTGATGAACTAAGTAAGATTCTATCTAAAAAAAATGCTATTGAAGGCCCTCCAAGAATCCAGAGATTCTTTATCATCAGCCACCTTCCCGTCAACCCCTTCCTCCTCCAAAAGTTTCTTAATATTCCTATTCATTCTCTGGTATGCAGCTACATAGCTGAGTAATGAAAGACTTGTTTCAAATGTGTCTATTTCTACATTTCTGCAGTGTCTAGACTGGCAGCGATGGATCAGGCCATCCACAGGCTTAATGTGGGACATTACACATTGGACATTAAAGTGACACAACTGCTGGAAAGAGTGTCACGTCTTGACACTAGACTAGGTGACAATGAGGATGCCATTAAACAGGTCTCGTCTTACTGCAAGGACAACCGCAAAGAGATTGGACGACTAGAGGGTCAGTTGGGTCAATTATAAATTCTGAACTGTATCATTTCATCTGACCCTATTCCTACCCTTTCAATCTAAAATATGGCTTTTCTATCTCTCACTCTAATCTCAAGTCAATCTTGTGTGCGTCTGTTTTTACGCATCTTGACGGTTGTACAGTCTGACATTACTGACAACTGAGATCTTACAGTCTGACATGGATTACATAGGGGATCATGTTCTTACAAATCTGACAGGACACAATCGTAAAGGATTATTATAAATCGCAGTGTGCCATTAAAAACGGGCTTTATGCTATAACACAGTTGCTTGGGCTAGAGCTAAACTTAGACATCCCTGCTCGAACCCAATCCTAAGGGGCCAGTCACACTGAATGCGTTTTCCATTCCACTGCGCTACTTTTCCATTATTTTGTATGTAAACGCGCTAGATGGACAATCTGAAATATTACTTTTCTATCTCTCACTCAGACGCATGATCTCAAGCCACTTCGCCTAACCCAGGGGTGTCCAATCCTGCTCCAGGAGGACCACTTTCTTGCGGAGTTAAGCCGGGGTCATACAATACGATTTTACCCGTCTGAGACCAATTTTTTCTCTGATCCTAGACTAAAATCTGGTCTTTGATCGTTAGTTTGACATGTCCACAGACAGCCGATTGACTGCTGCGATCAAATTTTTTCTCCAACGAAATTCTGGTGGTAGTGTCAGAAGATTTGACTCACAGTCCTGCAGGGTGACTCACGAGCAGCTCACTGTCACCGAATGCGTCATTGATTAATGGTGTAATACTCCAGACAATTTTTCTTGTGTGCGCCCGAGATCTGAGATCTTACAGTCTCAGATGGACGTGTTTGACCGTTGCGTTTGCGTCTTGTGTCTTTTGCAGCGTTTCGCGAATGACACTCGGTTAAAATAAGCGTCACAAGACCTTGCGGTTTTCCCCATTCCAATGCTTGCGTCTTGAGTTTTTCAAAGCAAAAGCGTATTCTGTGTGAACCATCCATAACCCTGCAGCCATCCCTAACTCCAGCCCTGAACTTCCCATCTTAAAACTCTGACTCCTAATTCAAACCTAGACCCTTATCTCCTATTATAATTTCTGTACTTTACCCACGATACTGTCATCCAACCCCAATTCCTAATTTCCTAACCTAAACACTAATTCCAACTCTATGCTGTCAAATCTTAACCCCTACCTAAACTGTAGTCCAGGGCTGTCTAATCCTGCTCCGCGTGGAGGGCCAACTTCACACCTGAACCTGCTAATCAAGGTCTTATTAAGTATTCTAGAAACCTTCGAGAAAGGTGTGTTGAGAGCTAAACTCTGCAGGACAGTGGCCCTCCAGAAACAAGTTTGGAGACCCCTGCTCAAGTCCCCCTTTCAACAACTTTTCCTAGACAAAATTCCTAATGCCAGCTCCAAACCCAGATCTGAATGTTATAGAGAAACCACACGTTGCCAATACTGGTTCTGATTGTATAAACAATATAACCATAAAATTGGGTATTTGATTGAGTAATAGTAATGTTCCAGGATTATGTACTACTTAAGCAAATCTTGATGGCATTAAAGTACTCCACTTGACAATCATAAACTGAACGTCTGTGTGCTGTACTTTATTTTAAAACATGAAAATGACTGATTTAATTCTTTTATGTTGCTCCAGGCTGTCAGAAAGGCCGTAAAATGGGTTACAAATGCGTTTTGGCATATCGTGTGTATGAGACCTACGCAGACGCATCCCAGAAGTGTCAGGAGCGGGGAGGACGCATGGCTATGCCACGAGATCGAAAGGAGCAGGAAGCTTTGGCTGAATATGTGAAATCAGTTTTCCACGGAAACTGGCCTGTGTGGCTTGGGATTAACGACCAGCGCTCCGAAGGCCTCTACCTATTTGAGGACACAACCCGTGTCACTTACTTCCAATGGAGGAAGCACTTCCTGTCAAGCCAGCCAGATGGTGGGAAACGAGAGAACTGTGTAGCCATGTCCTCAGATGATGGAGACTGGTGGGATACCTACTGTGACAGGCGCATGTATTATCTGTGCGAATTTGACGTTTGACCTTGATTTGACCTTGATACGGTCCACCTCTCTTCTAATTGATATTTTTTTAATATATCAAGAGCACATACCTAGCACCGAATTATGCAAATGTAGAATTAAGGCCAGTGAATTTAGAGATCCCATGGAATGTTTTGATAAATGCATTTCCAATTGAAACAGGATGTTGGAACAGGACATATTAGGGCTTGGCCTCTTATTCCCATTGAAGCTCAAAGTCATTCCTTTGGTTAAGACAACTTCTTGTAAATGCTTTATTTGTTGCCTCAATAGAAATGATAGAAAATAATTTTAACCGGTATATAGTCTTAATCATGGAAATGTTAATGCCTTTTATATTAAATGTCACATTATATCGCAGAATCAAACAATAGCCAAATTAAACATTTCCTTTTCTTTGTGTTTTCAGTTAGCCTGGCTAACGCCAGACCCAATTCTCGTTGAGACTTGGGTCTTGGAACTACATGTTCATTTTCTCGTAGGTTTACGAATGCCCGGCGCCGTTTATTGGGTGCTAAGAATGTCTATCAAATGCGCCTGTACGTAGCTCATAGCCAATCGTTTCAATTAGAAAAACACAAGTATTAAGTACAGTTTAACATAGATGTTGAAGTTGGTATTTGCATTGGAAATAGTTTGCGCTTGAACTTCACAAGTTTAAAAATGTTAAAAATTTAATTTAATGACTAAAGTGTCAACAACTTTAATTGGGTACGTGTGCACAGCTGAAAGTTATGCAACTAAAGCGGTAGCTGTATATTGATTTTGAAAAGCAACACAACTTAGGGGCACTTTGACAACCACAGTAGGTAGTCTACAGGCATAATGACAATACGATATTAATAAATACCATTTACCATTAATAAGTTAAACGGACTTCGTCGACGACGATGCCTAGCAGGTTGGAACTACAACTCAGTGGCTAACATGTCTTGCCATTTTGCGCTCATCCAGGCCTCAGGACTGCCGAACAGAAGTTGGTATCGACAATTCTTTATCGCATTTTCTTTCTCGGGACACAGCTGAGAGGCAGATGTTCCAAGGTTGACCGCCTCCTGTACCTGGTCCTCCATTATGGCGATTAATGGCGAGACAACAATAACGACTGGGGACTCGCGAAGTTTAACGCCAAAAGCTGCTCTTTTTTCGAAATAAACTTGCATTCTAAACTACTTAGAACAATATCTAGGGCTGCATCAAAATGTAGCTTCGTGTCTGCTGCCATGTTGAATCCATAGAAATAAACAAACTGCTTCGGTGTGTCGCATAGATGTCGTCATCGTCTTGCTGCTCCCTACCCGTTCTGTGATTGGTTCCCTAAATGAGGCGAAAATCTGGACCATGGTATCCATACTGCCTTTCAGTGTGAATAAAATCGCGCTGTGGGAAACCCAGGCTAGTTTTCAGTTATCCTTCGTTAAAAAGCTAAATACCTAGCCTACTAGTTCAACACAGCACTAAGAAAACCTCTTTTGATTAGCTTCAACAAGATACCCTGATTGTTTTGGAACAGGCTTTGAGCAAGTGGGATAGGATTCTCCAGAGGGATCTTGTTGATGCAAAGAAAAGAAATACTGAACATTTTAAAATGCGTAAATCTATTAAAAGTTTCCAAACTTTTAAAGACCCGGTGTGGTGAAAATGTGTCAATGTGGTGTTTTCAATACAAACCATGTGCAAATTCAAAAGTCATTACACATTATTGTCCCCATAAAACCGCGATTTGACACGCCCGTTTCCTGACATCACAAACATGTAGCCAATCCCATCAACGTGTGGGGCGGGGCTTTTCTACAGTGACTTTCTATGTTTAAAGAGTTCCTGAGGCAGCAGTCTGACTCTGAGATGGCAAACGGGAACATGGTTTGTGTAACATTAGCAACACATAATTAGCTGTTGGATAATGTAGTCAAGCAATAGCTAATCATATCAATTACTGTTATGTGTCCGGCGTTGTAGAGAGCAATACATAAAACACATTAAAATAACTTGTAGACAACCCTGTATGCTTTTCTTGTCCTCTCCTTCTGGATCAGTTTTTGTGGTTGAAATATGGCTGAATTAAACCAGTATTTCCACCTATCATTGTGCAGCGTTTACTACAGTAAAGTTGACTGAGTGGATCTCTGAGCTGGTGCGAGTGAGTGGAGGCGGAGCTCATTTGCATATTCATATTTCCACGTCATTTAAATGAAGCAAGGGTGTAGAGTTACATTCAAGCTACTTTAAGACAAATACATTTATTTCCACAGGGAAAAAAAACTTTAAATATATAATTTTATTTATTAATGAGTTTTAAGAGATAAAATTATTGACTGCAGGGACTTTAAAAGTACAATAGCCTATGGTTGGCTTTAAAGCTAAACGACTAAAATGCGACAAAACATAAGAATCCTTTGTCTGTGAGGTTTGAAAAACAAGGACAAATGAAAACAGTGGGAAAAAACTCTTTTAGGTCTTTAATGTCTGCATTATTCCAATGGTGGTCTACCTTTTACAGTCTATGGTTCTCACATTACATTAGTGCTGTTTTTGACTTCTGTTCAAAACCGTAACAGAAACGTGTTTTCTTTTTGTTGATCTAAAACATTCTTTAGAATTATGTCTTGTTGTTTCAACCCTGTCAAGTATTTGTTTTAAAAGCTTGAATCACTTGGCAAGAACAGAAACAGGTTTATAATGAAATAAGACTCTTGATCTATGCTGAAAGGTGGATAAAAGTCTAGTCTCATTCTGGCTGACAACAAGCTCTTTATTCAATGTTGGACTTCAATTATCAAAGAAATTCCACCAGTTATATATTTTATTTCTCTTTTTGTAAACATTTTACCCTTCACAGTAAATAGTAGTTATACAAGTTAATAAGATTATTTCATTTCATATGACTGTATAATTGTAAAACTTAAAAAAAAAAAAAAAAACTTTACAAACGTACTTTATTTAAAGGGATAGTTCACTTTGAAACTAATTTTTGGTATGTTTTATCTTACCTCAAGTGCATCCGAGATGTAGGTGTCTTTGTTTCCGCAATAGTTTCAATTTTGATATTTTTAGGTCAAACTGTTCTTGTCTGTCAGTCATATAATGGAGGTCTATGGTCACCACCTCAAAGAGCATGCACAGAGAAGTCCAAATTAAACATGATTTAATGACTCATAAATGTAAGTACACATTGATGGCCTAAGACACGAAACGAGCGGTTTGTGTGAGAAAACGAACAGTATTTATATCGTTTTTACCTCTTGTAATCAGAGTCACGTCCAAGTGATCGGAAGGCACGAGTGCTTCGGATCTAATCATATTTAAATATATCGAAATCGTCTTCCATTGCGATTTCCTGTATATCTAAATATGTTTAGATCTTCACTTGAAATCCCTGTGTAAACAATGAGTGACGTACACGCGCCTGTGCTCTCAGATCACTTGGACGTGGCTGTCTTACAACTACAAGAGGTACAAACAATATAATACTGTTCGTTTTCTCACACAAACCGCTCGTTTGGTGTCTTAGGCCATCAATGTGTACTTACATTTACGAGTCATTAAATCATGTTTAATTTGGACTTCTCTGTGCATGCTCGTTGAGGTGGTGACCATAGACCTGCATTATATTACTGACAGACAACAACGGTTTGACCTAAAAATTGAAAATACTGCGGAAACAAAGACACCTACATCTTGGATGCCCTTGAGGTAAGCTAAAACATATCAAAAATTAATTTCAAAGTGAACTATCCATTTAATGGGAAGATTGGCAGAACATATTTTTGTTAGTGGGAAGTTTCTTCACATTTCCTTCTATATATTATGGAGTTTTACTCTGAAATGATATTTGTCTCATTTTCCTTTTAGCGTGAGTCTCACAGTAAAACATCAGCTTTCCATTTTAACATTTTACAGATAAGTGAAATGATTTATGGCAGACTTTGCTTTGTAAAAGAACTGAGTATAGTTACGACTCCATGCCAAACCGAGGGTCTCTGGAATGGCTAATATTACAAACTTTATTCTTTCTAATTGGAAATCTAAATCTTTCTAAATGGAAGAATTAATTCTAAGTCTGGCATGAACATGAATGAGTATAACTTTTCAGGAAGTGGAACTTCTAATGAGGATGGCAAGGAAGCAAGTGAAGCAGTTCAACATACCAAAAAGACCAAACCTGAAAGCCCCTTTTTATCCAGGATGTAAGAATGCTAAGAATGAGCAGAGACGGCAGCCAGAATCTGTGTAGCCGATGGTCTGTCCACTGGGCTTTTACACCGGTAGGAAAATATCACTTTACCATCCTGGTCCAGCACAAAATCACCTCCCAAAATCATCTGTAAGTGAGAGATAGAGAGAGAGATTGAGTGTGTGTGTGTGTGTGTGTGTGTGTGAGGGAGGGAGAGAGAGAGAGAGCACTTAATGCATTTTCAAGAGTCCTAGACTACAGGGAGACAAATGTGTATTCTCTCATTGAGTATTATGCAATATTTGGAATTTGTTTTTATGGATTTGGCACGTTCCACAAAAAGTCTGAATCTCTTAAACACATTTTTCTTCTCTTTCAGCAAATATCCTGATAGTTAACATCAGGATATCAAACAAAATACCATATCAGCATTTTTATTTTCTGTATTTGTTTTATTTTCTAGCAAATTTTGGTGTTTAAATGCAGTTTAAGCTCTTATTTATGTGATTGTATTTTCTTGCAATAAACAAATTATTAAACAAATCTTAATGGGATAAATTGTATGTTTCACCAGAATTATTTACTTGTTGTTATGTCTTGGCCATGAATGCTGTAGAAAGTGTCCAAATTATTTTATTTCTTGTGTTTTAAGGAATGTTCCAGGGGGGAAAAAATTGGTAACGCTTCCTTTTACAGTCCAGTTACCCATGTAAATACTATGTACTTATTTCTACAATTACTGGGTAATAACTAGTAATAACCCTGAACCTACCCCTGTTCCATGTACTTACCTTATATTAGCCAGTACTTTCTAGGTAAGTACACTGTAAGTACTGTACTGTAAAAGGAAGCGTTACCAAAAAATCATTTAGCAAGTAACAAGTTGTAGAACATACTTAAATATAATGTTTTTGGTCATTAAAATTTGTTCAATAAAAACGGTTCAATAAACATACAACTAAATATCTATTCAACAGTTTATTTGTCATACTGTTCACATTTTTTGGACACAGACGAAAAGGTGAAATCCTTTGGACCAAAATGGTACATAAAATACATCCTTTTTGTGGAAAATTACATTATTATGACTCAGGTCTATTGTATAACTGGACCTCCCTGCAAAATACAGTATTGTTGCATGATTTGAGCTAAAGAAGTTTTTTGGATATTTGATTTGATATATGTCTGATCAATGTAACTAACCCTATATGCAGTCTTTATTGTCATTATGCCATAAAATGTTTTGAGTGTCACCTGAAATAGATAATCGATGAAATGAACTGAGGCGGCACATCGGGTGACTGTCGCTTCATCAGCAGAAATTCCGAGTAGTGGAGCATCATTTTAATCTGAACCCAGACCGAAAGCTTGATACATCTGTAACCAAATCATAACCACAAACTAACCAAGGTCAATTATTACAACATATTTCAGTCAGATCTGGGCAAAAAAACAAAACAAAAAAAAAAACACCTTTTTTCTACAAACATTTATACTGAAGAAAAAAGGCATAATAAATAAGGGAATACTTATTTAAAAGCAATTACAATATACAGTAGTGGCCAAAAGTGATGTCTAGTAAAATTACCACTTCACCCTTTATTCAAAAACTGTTGTAAACATGAATGAAATGAAACATGCCAAAATAAAACATGTCAAATTGTGCGGACACACAGGTGAAAATCGAAAAATTAGAATATTGTGCAAAAGTTATAATTTTGATGATTTTGGTTTACAGCTTATGAAAACCCCAAATTCAAAATCTTCACAATTGTCTTCACAAATGCTTTGCTGCATACCTCGGTTGTAACGAGTGGTTATTTCAGTCAACGTCGCTCTTCTATCAGCTTGAATCAGTCGGCCCATTGTCCTCTGACCTCTAGCATCAACAAGGCATTTTCGCCCACAGGACTGCCGCATACTGGATGTTTGTCCCTTTTCACACCATTCTTTGTAAACCCTAGAAATGGTTGTGCTTGAAAATCCCAGTAACTGAGCAGATTGTGAAATACTCAGACCGGTCCGTCTGGCACCAACAACCATGCCATGATCAAAATTGCTTAAATCACCTTTCTTTCCCATTCTGACATTCAGTTTGGAGTTCAGGAGATTGTCTTGACCAGGACCACACCCCTAAATGCATTGAAGCAACTGCCATGTGATTGGTTGATTAGATAATTGCATTAATGAGAAATTGAACAGGTGTTCCTAATAATCCTTTAGGTGAGTGTAGTTATACTAAATATAGTTTCACCTTTTAATTTGAATTACTGAAATACAAATGCACGATATTCGAATTTTTCGAGTTTCACCTGTATTTTTTTGGCCAGACTCTCATACAAAGAAATTATGTACACATGCAAAACCAAGAGAGAACCAACAAAAAATTAATAACTGAATATGTTTGTAATTGATGTATGCTTTTTCCTGAGACCTTTTTGTTTTTCTATGCAGTTTTTGCAGACTAAAATAAAACTTTTAACTGTAGTTTGCCCTTTTTTGTTAAATAATTTTCTCAAACACATACCTTGAGTTTTTTGTTCTTCCCTCATTTTTAAATTATTAAAAAAACTAAATATTTTTGTCATATTTTGACGGTTCAATCAAACTGAACGTACATCATTCTAAAAAAAATATATCACATCAATTTTGGCGAAATTAAGCAGAGAAAGGACTACTGGAATAATCCTCACCACTCATCCAACAGCACGTCAAATTCATAGCCTGCCTATCTGACCAAGCCAGAACGCTCCTTCAAGAGAACCACACGACACCACCAGCACCCGCAATGAGCTTCCAGAAGTTTCTATATGAGAAAGAACCAGAAACAGTGTTGATGATTCAACGAAAACGGAAATAGCGGCGCAGTATTTTGCTTTGCCAAGTCCACAGCTGGGTCAACAACCTTTCAAAAGATATTCTCCAAACAAGATTTCATATGCAGAAATGCTGAGGCCTGCAGCTGTGCACTTTCCATCTTCATTAATGGCAGGCTGTCGTACCTTGCTGTTGCCAACTGAGCTATTATGTTGCTAGATTTAGCAACTTTTTTTTTTCAAAAAGCAGCAACAAATTTAGCCATTTTTAACATTTATTTGTCTAACTTTTGGAAAGTGACTTTAATAGGCCTATCCCATAGACAGAAAACATAGACAGCTCTATCCAGAGCCGTATGGAGATAAATGTATGGGCGTGGTGTGCTAATAACGTTACCAATGTCAGCGCACCGGTACTTCCAATAGTAATTCAACTGCAGTTGCCACCATTCAAACGGAAGAGGGCAGCACTCAGAAATCGAGTTTTTACCATATATCGTAGAATTAAAACACTTCATAACCAAATGTCAAATAAAAAAAATACTTGAATAAATGACCAGCATTAATAAAGCTGTAAAATTTCTGTAAAATAATTTCTGTGGAGCTATTATGAAAAGCGCTATACAAACATTAATTGATGGCAACAAACTGCTTTTATCTTTTTTTTTATCTACCTTGAATGAACAGCGGGATTCAGCGTTCTATTAAATTAGTTCACTTTTGCTGATAATTTACTCACCCCCATGTCATCCAAGATGTCCATGTCTTTCTTTCTTCAGTCGAAAAGAAATTAAGGTTTTTGATGAAAACTTTCCAGGATTTTCTCCATACAATGGACTTCTATGGGAACTAAATGGTTCAAGGTCCAAATGAGAGTTTCAGTGCAGCTTCAAAGGGCTTTAACGGACACCAGACATCTTATCAAGGACCCTTCGAGTCATGAGTCGAAAAAAAATATTTGTTCATTTTGATGAACGAATTTGAACAGGAGAGTCACGGACACTCATCACGGCGAGCATTTGAGCTTATAAAACTTAAACTTTATTTATTTTTTTAATTACCGATCATTTCGCTAGATAAGACCCTTATTCATCGTCTGGTGTCGTTTAAAGCCCTTTAAGCTGCACTGAAACTGTCTTTTGGACCTTGAACCGTTTGGTTCCCACTGAAGTCCATTATATGGAAAAAAATCCTGGAATGTTTTCATCAACAATCTTAATTTCTTTTCGACTGAAGAAAGAATGACATGGGGGTGAGTAAATTATCAGCAAAAGTTTTTAAAAGTGAACTACTATTTTTAAGCTAAAAACAGCTCTCACGTTAGCTAAAAGTTATCGCAAGAACAAAATTTAATTCAGGCATACTAATGGGTCCTAAGCTGGGAGTTTAATAACCCAACAATTCCCCACATAGATATACACAATAAAGCCTTTATTATGGATATCTGCAGAAGTAAAAAATCAGCCTTTAGTGGATGTGCTGCATACTAATGCAAGCCACTTTATTGTAAAAGTAATAATATAAAAAGCTATTTGCTCCAGTAAACACAACAACACTAGTTTCATTCAACAGATTTTTATTGACTGTGGCCATTCCATCAAATAATGAAATCAGATTTTCCATTTTCAAGTTTTTTGTGCGTTTCCCCTCATGGAAAAGGCCACCGTTGTTCTGTAATTTCACAGGGAAATAAAGGAAATAAGTCTTTTCCATAAAGCACCAACCATGGCATGATTGAGAAAACCCAAAAAGCTACTTAAAATGAGATGCGCAGAAGATGCTTAAATAAAATTACAGATTTATAAGATTAAGAAAATAAGACGTTTTCCCCACTTTAGTCAACTGCAGATTGAGGTGCAACTGTTTCCAGTGTTTAAGATCACATGAACATCTCCAGAATCTCATAGCACATTGTTCGGTTATGCCATTAAGTAAGTCAACAAAAAGATTTATAAAGAAGCCAGTGTGGACAGTAAACTTGGCAAAATGGGTCTTTCAAACAACAAAAACATTTGCAAACATCTTTCCCCACGGTTTTCAAGTATTCAGAAAGAAACTCAGAGCTGAAGAATATTGCTTGATAAACTCTCCAAAGGACATCTCTGCAACAAGTCACCTAAGCGATGGTTCTCGAAAATGAAAAATCAATTAAAAACAACTGATGAACAATAATTTAATAAAGACTTTTAAACGATACTCTGCTACATTTCCTGCTGTTTCGTCCCAACTCAGCTTATGCTTGCAAACCGCAACACAATTGTATATGTCATTAAAAATTAAAACAGAGTCAACTCTCTTCTCCATGTTTGTGGAAATATAAAATCTAAAACCAAAGAGAATTTCCACTTAAATTTGATATGTAAAATCAGGTAAAAGTGAGAACTGTGAGCAAAGATGCCCTGAGTAGAGTTTGCGTTAAGAATGACTGGATGGTATTTCAAGTTTAGGATTTCTTGGGACAGTGCGAAGACGAGTCTGTGTTTAAAACTTCAATCATGGTCCTCGTTAACTGAAACGTCTCTGAAACCGACGGAAGGTTCTGGTACCAACTCGGCAAACTAGTGACAGAAAGAAAGACAAATGTGTTACCAGTATGAACATGAGCATTAGTAATAGAAGATGTAGCTTCCGGTCATACCTCTTTAAATTCATCCAACTCTTGACGGACTTACTGAAGCGATCCGGATTGGCTGTAGTCATGGCCTCAAAGTCAAACAGCTGGGTGATAAACCAGAAGTTAAGCAGATACTTTTATAGTAACTGGAAGTGCAGTAACATTACTGTGTTTTTACCTTTCCTGACGGGATTCGGCCCAGCACCTCTTTCCCACTGGCCATCAGAGATCCCATGACGACAGAATACGCCACGACACTGGATTTTAAACAAGACGGTATAACAAACCCAAATTAATTATAGTTCTAAATATGAAATCTTGTTCAAGTCAGCATGAAATGGAAATGTACAATATATCCATTTCCAAGAAGCATCTTAAATGATCCTAATGTGAATTATTCATCCATTTTTTTATTTGACCTCGTATGACCAAATTGCATTTTCTGAATAAAATGACTCCAATGTCTATTGTGACGTATGCCAAACACCTACAATCATTTAGTCCACTACTTAAAGGTAGATTGTATGTAGATTTCAGAAACCCTTGTTATTAGCGACACCGGTGGCCGTTAAATGAACTGCAGCCTGTGACTTATTACTCATGCTCGCACTCATAACACACGAGAGACTGAACGTGTTTCAAGTCTGTATTTCAATATGCTTAAAGCAAAGTTCTTTTTCATTCTTTGTAAAGAAGTTGTATGCCGTCCACCCTGCTGAAAGCCACGTTTAGATGAATATGTAAAAATGTGCTGCACGCTTTTCTCTCAATATAAAAATAATCAACAAAAATGACAGCGGTGAGAAAACGGCTATTAAAGCTACACTGTGTGATTTTTACCCCCATCTAGTGGTGAAAAGGTGAGTATTAGTTTCTGTTCCTCTCAATTTCGATTTCGTTTGAACTCCTACGGTGGCCAATGTAGTCCAAGATTAACATGGCTTCCAGTTCGACCTCGTCCATGAGTGTTAAAACGTAAACGCGAAAGGCGAAGCTTGAATTAACGGGTATGTCCCTCTTTGGCTAATGTACTTTCAAGATGGAGGGGCAACGGCGACCGACATTAAAACCCCTTACCCGTATGTATTTTCAATGGCATATTATACACTCACGAGAATACTTTATTACTTGAACGAAGTAAATATACATTAATGAGCACATATATTTTTGAAAGAACTAAGTGTTTTTAGCTAAGAATAAACTTAAAAAGAGTTACACAGTGTAGCTTTACGAAAGCATCTGATTATAGCGATTACAGCTCTGAGATTCACCGACGTCATCTCAATAAAATAGGTAATTAAAATTAAGTCTTTGATTATGAAATATATTTGACACAATAGACTATACAGATCTGGCTCTGTGAGACTATAGTTTGAATTAATCCCTTTTCTTTGCATGAAACATTGACATTACAGTACAGAATGGCTCTTCCGGCATTATCCTGAACATTGTATAAGAATTCAATTCATGCGTCATTAAACATGAAAAGCTAAATGTCAAATTTTGATTTTCCCGGCAAAAATGACCCGAGTCCTGCACGTAAAAACGTACAAGTTATCATAGACAACCTCGGAAGTCTGGGAAGGCCTTGTTTTTGTTACAAGCTGTTCACACATTGGCAATGACAAAAAAGATCAATACATGAAACTTCTTACATATGGCCCCTTTTAACCCAGCTCTGTTCTTACAGTCAACAGGAAGCTCACATTTAGATCTGCTTCCATTGATTCAATTAACAGAAGTCCTCGCTCTTTGTTTTCGATAATTCGCGTTACAATACGGTATAAATGATATGATACAAATTCACTTACAGTACATCACTAGTTTAATGTGGCTTAATCTGTGTTTTGCATTTGATGGAGAAACTTGTCCAATCTTAGTAGGAGTAAAAACATACGCAATTAATGATTAAAGTAAATATAATAAAAATCTATCTACAAAGTAAAACCGACATAACTACAGTTACAGTAAACACTTTTCAAAATAGATCTTAATACATTTTTTAAATAGTGTTTCTAAACATGTATTTGACAATTGCTTTTCTTATTCCTTTTCAATCCAGTAAAAAAAAGTACACTGTAAAAAAATATTGTTGGTTTACTTAAAAAAAATAAGTAACCAGTTTGCCTTAAAATTTTAAGTTAATTGAGTTAATACAATGAAGGAGATTGATTTAATCATCAGAAACTCAAAATATTATGTTATCTGAACCAAATTAATTATTTAAATTGATTTAACAAAAATGTTGTGATTACAAATCATGAACATATTTTTTTTACAGTGTATAACTGTAATCATCAACAGCTGATGACATGGATTCAACAATCATGCTAAATTAATAAAAGCGATTATCTTTTTTTTTTTTTTAAATGCCATTCAAAACTTGATTTATTATTGAGTATTGATTCTGTATTATGAAATTATTCAACCTAAAATTAAGAACCACACTATTTATTTCATGGTTTGATAAAATGTTAATGACTTGCCATTTACATATATTTATCTTCAAACTGCAATAAACAACTTTTAAACTGCTTTAAATGTCACGGCAGAATCAAAGATTGTCACTATTTTTACATTAATTACATTAATTAAATATGTTGATGTTCATTTTTAATTTGAATAAACTGCCCACTGTTTTTTTAATTCCACTCATAGACTCAAATTCTCATGCATAAATATTCTCTAAACAGGAAAATTAAAGCATTTTCTTACCTGGAGCCTCTGGACAGTGGCATGAGGTTACAGAAGTAATACACCAGAGAAAGAATTAAATTACACACGGCATCTGCGTCCTAGAGAGAGAGAGAGAAAGGCAATAAATACTACTATAATAACAGTATACGCTATGGTTGCATATTTGTTTATACATATTTGACTATTTCTTGTACTTTAGTACACTCTTTCACAAGAGAACACAAACACTACACACCATCACCATCATACACGCTACGTAATGTCACTCTTTTCACTGTTGTCGTCTTTGCGCTAACTAGGCAGAACTGCAGACTGTACACACAAGTCTTACATGACCATTCAGCACATAGTTATAGGCATCTAAAGATTTATATGCCCTCAGTTTCTCTTTACACTCGGTTTCTCTATCCGATAGAAAGTTAATTTTATTTATCCGGTTGAGTGGCCTGACTTCTACACCTATCCGATAGAGTCTATCCAGTCTGGTTCTGTCCGTTAAAATGAACTTTTACAAATAACAATCGCTTTAAGAATCGTGACTAATGAACACACACCAGCAGTCACACGACAGGTTAAGCAGGAGACAGAGGACCTTGTGAAATCGATGTTCAGCGGTGAGAAGAACAGACACACACAGATGTTCTTACCCCAAGTTCAGTGGAGAGCATCAGGGTTTTTCCTTTGGCAGTGAGATCTTTATAAAGCGCTTCAATTTCTGACTGATACTGCTGCGTCCTCTCATCTGTGGTCTGAGTCTCTACTGAAAATAGCATGTTTCCCACTCTAACACACACACACACACAAACAAAATCATAAGCATTTACACAAAATAAGACATGAAACATGCATGTAAAAACACTTCTTGCCAAGCAGTCTTCACAAATTGTTGCGTTATGAACCATGTGAGAACTAGAACGATAAAACGGACTATCTTTATTACTGAAGTTCATTATATAGTTATTTTTTAAATCTTCATAAACTAAAACTAAGAAGAAAACAAATCAACCTAAGCTGTTGGCTGCCTGGATTTAGAGAGGATTTGTACACTTCTTTAGATGTCTGAGAGACCATCTTAAATCATCTATCCATCTTAATCCAGCTAAGACCTGCCAACCAGCTCTGGTTTTATCCGTTTCTTCAGCAGGGTTTGAAGACAAACTCTGATGTTGGCTTGATAAACCCTTGTCTAAAAGTTTAACATATTGCTAGCCTGTTTCTAACATTTCTAATATGTTTTAACATGTTGTTAGCATGTTTTACATATTGCTTGCATGGTTTAACACATTACTAGCATGATTTAACATTTCTAACCTGTTTTAACATGTTAGCATGTTTTACATATTGCTAGCATGGTTTAACACTAGCATGATTTAACATTTCTAACCTGTTTTAACATGTTAGCATGTTTTACATATTGCTAGCATGGTTTAACACTAGCATGATTTAACATTTCTTACCTGTTTTAACATGTTGTTAGCATGTTTTACATATTGCTAGCATGGTTTAACACATTACTAGCATGATTTAACATTTCTAACCTGTTTTAACATGTTAGCATGTTTTACATATTGCTAGCATGGTTTAACACTAGCATGATTTAACATTTCTTACCTGTTTTAACATGTTGTTAGCATGTTTTACATATTGCTAGCATGGTTTAACACATTACTAGCATGATTTAACATTTCTAACCTGTTTTAACATGTTAGCACGTTTTACTTATTCCTAGCATGGTTTAACACATTACTAGCATGATTTAACATTTCTTACCTGTTTTAACATGTTGTTACTTAGCATGTTTTACATATTGCTAGCATGGTTTAACACATTGCTAGCATGGTTTAACATTTCTAACGTGTTTTAACATGTTGTTAGCATGTTTTACATATTGCTAGCATGGTTTAACACTAGCATGATTTAACATTTCTTACCTGTTTTAACATGTTTTACATATTGCTAGCATGGTTTAACACATTGATAGCATGATTTAAATTTCTAACCTGTTTTAACATGTTGTTAGCATGTTTTACATATTGCTAGCATGGTTAACATTACTAGCATGATTTAACATTTCTAACCTGTTTCAACATGTTGTTAGCATGTTTTACCACATTGCTAATATGATTTAGCATGTTGCTAACATGTTTATAAAACAATTTAGCACTTTTTCCCAGGCTTTCATAGACTAAGATAAGCTTAATACTCTATCTGAGATATGTGAAAGTTTTTGCCCCCTCAAAGGAAGTCATTGGGAATTTAGTTCTGTTCGTAAGTACGATACAGGACTTCGGTAAGTAGGATCAGTTAGAAGACTCTAACCTTTACCATGGTAAAAACCTCTCCTAGAAACTGATCTCTTTTAAAGGGTCATGAAACCCTATGTTTGTATGCGTGTTTGTATAGTGTATGCATAGTTAATTAGGCTACTGAAAACAAAAAATTGGCCATCGATACACAGCTTGTGTAACAAATTCACTACCCTCAACAATACATTTCAATTCATTACTATTAAAGCTGGTCAATTTATTCATGAATTACCGCAAACTGCACAGTTCAATTATTCGAAAACTGAGTTATCTATTTTGAGTGAAGACAGTCTACAATCTCCATGTGGTATTTTTCATATATTTAAATAAATTCAAGTAAATAATCCAGTATATGACTACTTGTGATTTTATTGGTGCATAAAAATGAGAATGATTTAATACCACACTTTGTGTTCATTTAGTGAAAAACAGTGTGAGAAACTCTTCACACACCTGCTGCATCCCATAAACTGAAAATACACTAAACAATACGAACTTTGAAGGCATAATATTTCAGAACAGTTCAGGTGTGCAAGTTCTTACCGATCTCCAGTGATGGTGATGGTGAAACCGTCGTACTCTTTCCCAGGATCCTTCATACTGGGCACTTTCGAATTGACTGTGAAGCCATCTCTGGTTTTACTGTTGAACTGCTTCAGATACACAAACACACACAGAAACATATCAGAGGAACTATCTTTTCCGGTTCATGAAAACTAGATCTATAAATACATGTGGCTATTCTAAAACACAAACTAAGTGTGAAACGCCAGTCGTAATTATGAACAAGCAAGTACAAGTAAGAGCAATCATTCCCCATGTGTTTATCAACTGTTCATATCATTACTCACACATTCGGTCTAATCCTAGAACAAACATAACTCATAACCGGCATGTGTTAGGGCGGTTACACGCAAACTTGTTTCACGATTAGAATCTTATTAAGAACATTTTATATTACCATGAAAAATATGAATAGTGAAAGGAAAGTAAAAATCAACTAAAAGTGTTTACATGTTACTTCATGATGGCAATATAAGAAAAACGTTTTTATATACCCCTGAGAAAATAAACATTTCTCAGACATTAATTACTATTAATCTATTAGGGTGAGAAATGCTTGTCTTAAGACCTTGTCCAGCCAGAAATATTGCATTCGTTTAGCACACAAATGATCCATTTAATGATTCCGATGATTATTAGGTGATGATTAGGCAGCATACTTAACACTCATGTTACTACCTTCATGATGGGCAGCAGATCCTCAACTTTATTTACATTTTCCAGAGCCTGCTTTACTTCCTGAAGCCCCCGCGGGTTAAACGCCCTGATGGAGAGGTGACACATTTATACACATTAATATGGTACATGAATAAAGGGACAAAGTATAACCTGTTTGACTGGTGTGAGTGAATGAATGAATGAGTTTAAACGAACAAGGTGTGCAAGTGAATGAAGGATGTGAATGAAAGAAAGAATAAATAAGCGTATAACTGAATAAGTGAAGTGTGTGATGAAATGAGCAGAGTATGTAAATGATTGAGTGATTTACACTGGCAATGTTTGGAAACGGTACGTTTTTTAAATAAAAGCATTAGGCTCATCAGAGCAGGATTTATTTAATCAAAAATAATTACATTTGTTACTATTTAAAACAACAATTTTCTATTTTAAAACACGTTAAAATGTAATTTATTCCTGTGACAAAAGCTGTATTTTCATCATCATCACTCCAGTCTTCAGTGTCACATGATCCTTCAGAAATCACTCATATGATGATTTGATCCTCAAGAAACATTTCTAATTATTAGCAATGTTGAAAACACATTAACTGCTTAATTTTGTGGAAATCATGATACATTAGATTTTTTGATGATCATATATTTAAAATAAATCTTTTGTAACATTATAAATGTCTTTACTGTGTCCTTGCTGAATAAAATAATTCATTTAGAAATTATAATAATAATATAAATTAGAAAATATTAGAAAATTAGAAAAATTAGAAAATATAATAATAAACGGTAGTGTATGTAAATGAATGTGATGTTTGAATGAATGAATATGCAAGTTGTGTGAATAAATGAAGGTTGTGAATGATTGAATTTTAAAAACTACTGTCAAAAAACCCAAACATAACTCACCCGTGATAAACCAGTATTCTGTCCTTTACGAAGATGAGAATACTACTAAAATACTCCAGATATCTGATATTTATAATCTGCCCCCTGTGAAACAACAGGGAAAAAAAAAAGAATTAAAACGCTATAAAACAATCAGAGCAATCGTTTTAGGTCTATGGGAGCCCATTTCCGAAATAGAATTAAAAAAAAAAATTCTGGTAAGTCAGAATTATGACATACTAAATTAAAATTCAAAATTCAAGTCGAAATTATGACAGAAAGCCAGAATTATGACAAAAATTGTCGAACCCATGATCTCTTTAAAACTGTGTGAATTCTGATTGGCTGCCAATGTTTTTATCGTTCTGAAAGTGATTCCAATGACATTGTTCCTTTGTGTCGATGTTTATGTCAACGATTATTAAAACTCGATCGGCCTTGGTGAACGGCCCTTAAAAGCCAAACAAAGTTGTTAAGCGGTTAGGACTGGCAGCTTTACAGAGGAAATGACACGTTGAGGGCAGATACAGCACCTGATGAGGTTAATGTGGTTGTTAAATCCTCTGCTAAGACTCCTGGCTGGCATCTGATCCAACCACAGCACAGGCTGGTCTGGATCTGCAATCCTGCTCACACACACACACACACACATAAAGATCAATCATCAATGGTAACACCCTCACCAGAGCCGTGAGAAGAGCCGGAATCTGACCTTCTCCATTTCACTGCGATGTCAAACATGTCCCTCCACTGCAGCTGTCTGGTCTTTCCGTTGACTCGAACCTTAGAGTTACTCCAGGTGCGCTGCATGGCCTGCATCACCTCTATGGTGGCCAAGCCCATCGCTGCACAACACGCATTCAAAACACTACTCAGAATTACAATGACTTGAGCGCATCTCTTCATGGCAGGCATGTTTATCATTTCTGAACTCATTTTGATATTTTTTGGAGGCATAAAATAAAAAAAAAGAAGGTGATATAACTGTCTTGATATTAAACTGTATTAATTTTCTTTTCTTTATCTTTCTTTTTTTAATATTATATATATATATATATATATTATTATTGTTTTTTTTTAATCCTACTCTATTATTCTCCTTTGTACTACAATTTTTATCTTTGTATTACATTTAACCAAAAAGCCCTTCTAGGGACAAGTGTTGTAAATTAGCTATGGCTAAAAACATTGATACATGCATCAGATTACTTGTCAAAAGTTATTTGTATCGGTCCATATCTAAATAAACTTAATAAAATAAAAATAAAATAATTTAACGTACAAATGAATTTTTTTTAAGTAGTCTGGCATTATTTTTTATCATTATTTCAAAGAAAAATAAATAAAAATGCTTCACTGCTTTTTTGTAATTATTTAAATACATTTCTGTGCCAAAATCAGTCATGTAAGTGTGATCAACAAACATTTGTAGTCCAACCAGTACACAGAAAGAAAAAAAAAACACACACACACAAGACAGGAAATGACACGTCAAAGTCAATAATTGCTTTTAAATTAGATAATTTGACCGTTTTATGACAAGCCGGGGTTAGTTCAGATTATAAAAAAAAAGTAATGTGGTTGGACTAAAATTAATGAGATTTATAAATTAATATGTCACGATATTTGAAAAAAAATATTAACCCTGAAAATTATATTTAAAAGTATTTTTTTTATATCTAAAAGTAATATGTAAAAGTAAAAGAATGATTGTGTTTGCTAACATGCATTCAAGGTGCAATGAAAATATTTTAAGTTTCATTTAAACCACATGATATTTGATATTATTTCTTATTATTTAGTCATTTAAACTTTTCTTTAAGAATGTGTACAACTGTATGTATATAATTTAAAATGTGTGATTTTAAAGACCTCAGATTAAAAACTCTAGATATTTGTAAAATTACAATAAACAAACTAACTAAAATAAAATAATAAAATAAAAATAATGATTTTGCATTCATTTTTAATTGCTGGTTGCCCCACACGGTATCTGATAACATTTCTTATTATTCACTCATTTAAACTTTTGTTGAAAATGTCTTTATAGGTTTATTATTTAGTGACGTCCAAGAGCTCTGACCTCTGTGTATTCTGAGGTTCGGCAGGAAGCCTAAAGTGTCGTACTGCATCAGTGCGCCGAGCTGATCGGCTGTACAGATGAGCTTCTGAACTTCAGCTGAGTAACTGTCGAAGTTCTGAGGTAGAACATCTCTACAAGACAAAGAGACACAACAAGGAAATAAGAGAAAATATACTGATATCCAGATAATCATGCATATACATTAGGTTCAAATGTGCCCGATTTGTTTCTAAACTCACTTAATATGAGGCTGAAGTCCAGGCTGTTCTTCATAGTCCTCGATGAGGAAGGGAAGATTTTTGGCCCAGTGGTTCTTAAAGTTTCCAGGCAAATCCTGATCAACATTATACTCCGCAACAGGTACATCCAGATGAGAGTGTAAATAACGGGAGTATTCTGTCACATGACAGAGAAACAGAAGCATAGTTCAACTCCAAAATGGTTTATTTAAATTATGTATAATATATATATATATATATATATATATATATATATATATATATATATATATATATATACACACACACATGATTATTTTTGATTGGTTAAATGAAAAAAAAAAAAAATACATGAAAAAGAAAATTAAAGGTAATGTGGGCATATTTCAGTTGTAATGAATGGATGAAAGATTTCTGTCTCTCCATGGACAGCTACGCAACTTTTGCCTTTAATGCTTCGAGAAGTTCATAAAGGAATCGTTAAAATGATCCATATTAATTAATTGAGCAGATTAGTACTGACGAGACACAACCGCGTTATATGATGAATAAACTGAATTTAGGCTTTTTAAACATATAAACATTTATTGACACCAACATCAGTTCTGGTAAACGGAAGCTCAAGCATGTTTGCTTGAGGTGCAAGAACCAATGAGGTTCATTCTCGTGTTACACACCACGTTTGAGCTCTAACAAGAACCAATGAGGTTCATTCTCGTGTTACGCACCACGTTTGAGCTTCAACAAGAACCAATGAGGTTCATTCTCGTGTTACGCACCACGTTTGAGCTTCAGCAAGAACCAATGAGGTTCATTCTCGTGTTACGCACCACGTTTGAGCTCCAACAAGAACCAATGAGGTTCATTCTCATGTTACGCAGCACGTTTGAGCTTCTACAAGAACCAATGAGGTTCATTCTCGTGTTACGCATCGTGTTTGAGCTTCAACAAGAACCAATGAGGTTCATTCTCGTGTTACGCATCGTGTTTGAGCTTCAACAAGAACCAATGAGGTTCATTCTCATGTTACGCATCGTGTTTGAGCTTCAACAAGAACCAATGAGGTTCATTCTCGTGTTACGCAGCACGTTTGAGCTTCTACAAGAACCAATGAGGTTCATTCTCGTGTTACGCATCGTGTTTGAGCTTCAACAAGAACCAATGAGGTTCATTCTCGTGTTACGCGGCACGTTTGAGCTTCAGCAAGAACCAATGAGGTTCATTCTCGTGTTACGCACCACGTTTGAGCTTCAGCAAGAACCAATGAGGTTCATTCTCGTGTTACGCACCACGTTTGAGCTTCAGCAAGAACCAATGAGGTTCATTCTCATGTTACGCAGCACGTTTGAGCTTCTACAAGAACCAATGAGGTTCATTCTCATGTTACGCACCACGTTTGAGCTTCTGCAAGAACCAATGAGGTTCATTCTCATGTTACGCATCGTGTTTGAGCTTCTGAAAAAACGCAATTTCTCCCACAATAAAGGAAAGTAAATGACCGGAGAACTAGGACAAGAATGGAGTAAACAATATAGTTAACTATACAATGTGTATCTGATATGAAGTTATAACTGAAAATGTTATCATTGCCGTGTGTATTTAACAAAATTTAAATGTATTTTTTGCTAGTACTTATGTGTGTTTAAAGCTGCAGTATGTAACTTTTGCTGTAATCGTATGCGTCAAATGGTTAAAAATATCTTAATTTTTGTTCTGAAGATGAACGAAAGTCTTACAGGTTTGGAACGACATGAGAGTGATGACAAATTTTTCATTTTTGGGAGAACCTTTCTCCTATCTCTTTAAATATTTACACCCATAGTACAGGACTCAACAATAAAGATTGACAACAGTCAATCGTTTCTTTTTACGCTAGAGAATGATAAACATTAGCTTTTCTGAGATGAACAAAATGAAGACTGTATGAAAAATTGTGGTTGCAAACTAATATCTTGCTGACTAACACAGATACTGAAGCTCCTGAGAACTACTGATCTGTTAAGCACTATGTAATGCTTGATAATGATACAATGAAAGTTATTACAGAGCTCTTATTTCTCACCTCTGAGATATTTGACTTTGAGATACTCAGAACTGGCTTTCTGTCCCAAGAGAGGATCGTTGAGCATGACTTTAGTCTGAGCTTTAATTCCCTCGTAGAACTGACCCATGGCCACATGACTGAGACCCTTCATGTACTGACACACCTCATTATACGGCTCCAGCTGCAGACATCTCTGAAAGACAACATGATAAGGACACCACTGAAACTAACAAACAACCACAAGACTCGTGACGACACATCGTGATTCAAAGCAAGAAATTAATAAAACCACACAAGAAATACAAGAATGAGAAATAAACTACCACATACTGTATAAGTGACATAATGATGATGAAGTTACATTTTTAAAATCCTTGTTATTGATGTTGCAATGAGGGACTTTGGAATTGCACAACTCTACACAGGTCATCCTGACTAAAGATAGTCTAGCTGATCTTCAATAAATAGACGCAAGTGAATGTCCATTTAAATAAACAACGAGAGTCTGTACAAGAACTGACAGCTCACCCACAAATCCGGTCATAATTTACTAACCCTCAAGTCATTCCAAAGTTCATCTTCAGAACAAAAATTAAGATATTTTTAACTTTCTGCGAGAACAAAACGAATTGGTTAATATGTGTCAAACAAACAATGTCTGAGCTTCAAAAGAACACATTTGATAAGCTCTATGTATGTGTCGATCAATGTTTGTGTGAATAAAAGCCTAAATTAAATCTGTCATGTTAAATGGTCATGTCTCTTGGATTATAACCCTTCGATTCATGTGGATAACCTTCTTTTTAAAATCTATCTCTATGAAAGCTTATATCTCTCAGATATAATTCAGCGTGAACGCCGCGAAAAACAAACACAACACATGTAAATTGGGAAATAGCTTTGTGATTGACTGTGCAACTAGATTTGACTAAAATCTGAGGTATATTTGTACAGACTGCTATGGAAAGAGGAGCAAATGGATCGCTGCAATTCACAGAAACAACTGGACTCCAGTCAGCCAAAGGTGGATTTGCATTATCATTTTGTGTCAATATGCTGAATTTAGCTGTAAAACCATACCCATATATTTTGTATTGTTATATATATTAACAACTCAACAATTAAACATTTAACATTGCATCTTCTCCATTATTGGATGTTTTTTTAATAAACACTGACCAAAAAAACTATAAAGTTTTAGGGCTGGATGATATAATGATATAGGCTATATATAACACTGATATAATTGATCACCCGGATTTAGAGCTACCTATATTGTATTTATATAAAGCATTCACAGGCAAATTTGCTTTATGTTTAGGTCTATATTGCTTTTATTTACTCGGTGTCGAAATCAGGCAAACATAAATGTCAGGCAACACGATTCCTGGCTGCATGTCAATATCCATGGATCACAGGATCTTTAGTAAGTTGTAAGGAACACTATATTGAGTCCAACATTTCGTTTAAATTGATCAAATTGTTCATTTTAGTCACATTTTCACAGTTTCGCCTATTAAATCCAGTCACGCAGCAGATCTTTTGCCACTCAGTCAGGCTGAGGGGGGTTCTTCCGTCGGGAAAGTGACGTCAATGCATTCCCTCTATACAATTATTGACTAAAGGGGGCCTTTAAAATCGTTTAATGCACAGCTAGCTGTGGGTTATCCCTTACAAGCAGCACATTTGGGACACACACAATAGATTTACCTTAAAGTTGCCGATGGCCTCTTGCAGACTGCCGTGGTGGTACAGCATCATTCCTCTGAGCTGGAGCGACTGGATGTGGTTCTGATCCAGTAACAGAGCTTTCTGGAAGCTCTCCATAGCATTCTCAAAATCGCCCAATTCCCTAAACACACACACACACATGTAATTGGCTCCAAGGGAACATTTGCAAAGTCTGACTGTTAAAATCATAAAACCACACCTGTAAGCCTGGCCCAAGCTTTTGTATGCATCGATGAAGTCCGGCTTCAATTTGAGAGCTTCTTTAAACACCTCTATAGCCTCCTGCAAGCAGAAAACAACATTTTAGTAGTAGCATAGACTGTGAATGTCGTCATTCCTTCAAATATAGTCTACTGTGCAGTGTAACAAGGCAAATCTCTTTAAACTTTAGTCTAGATCTCATCTCACATCTAAGTTTCATGAATCAGGGCATTGTGTAGTGCAATGTCTTTGTCTGTGATAAGGGTTTTGTTACTTTAAGGAGGCCCCTGTGGAAGAAGGTCAGCCCTTTATAGAGCATAGCGATCGGCTGGTTCTTCTTCAGCTCTAGAGACTGCTGGAAATCATCCATGGCTGCCATATAATCCTGACACACAATGAGAGAAAGGAACACACCAGTAAACACCCTTTAAGACATAATACTGGTGAAGAAGACACTCTTATTCATCACTGAGCTATTCAAATTATACTAACTTTAAAACGTTTGGGGTCAGTAAGACTTTTATAAAGGAATAATTTTCATTTAGCAATGACTACTTTTATTCAGCAAGGATGCATTAATATGATTAAGAGTGAAAAAAACTCTTAAAAAAATGTTACAAAAATTTCTATTCTTTAAAGGTGCCATATGTAATAATTGAGGTAACAATATCTGAAAAATGAGCTACACGCATCAAAAGAATGAGAAGAAATAAGTGCAATGATGTCATTAAAAAACTGACAAGTTATAGTGCTGCCGAGATATAAACCTAAATTAGCATGCTAAATTACTAGCCCCGGCCCGGCAGGTGTCGTAATACCAGTTCCGGCCATGGGAGGCGGTATGCGGACGGGCAACGTTACCACCAGCCAAACTGCAGTACACGAGTGAGTCACGCTCGTGCCGGCTTATGTGTGTACTTGAACCTGATGTCAGTCGTGTGGAAATACAGCCCATTACTACATTTCAGTTCAGGGAAGAGTTTAAAAAATGATTGGTCGACATTATGCATGAGGAATACATTTTGGTAAGTTGTAGCATACTGTATCTTTCAACAGAGTTCATGTTCTTTTTCCATTAGCTAGTAGAGACGATCGGTTCACGTGCGCTAGGGATCTGTGGTGTAACATGTACAAGCGCCAAAACGGTATTTATTCTTTGAATTGCGTAATAAAATTGACAGAATCTGAGAGCTTAACTAACCTGCTTGCTAAGTGTCAATTGCGTGTGTCTCACGGTGAATTCGTTAAGAGTTGGCAGCTCTGAATGGCGCTAGCTTGATCAACATCAGCGAATGCTGTCTGTCAAATTAATTCACTAACAATAAAAGTGTAATATCAACAAAACGAATACCATAAACTTCAAATAATTGCCCAAGCTTTTTTTTAAATGTACCAGCTTGTTTTTGAGACAGGCGTCTATGAGGCGGTCTTCATCATTTAGTGTTGAGATGTTGTTTATTGAGTCTCTAAAAATCTCCAAATGCTCCACGTGAAACTGCGGTCTTCCAACCTTTTACTATCATGTCAAATGATTTGAATAACATGCGCGATGGTAGGAGCACAAGTCATTTTCTGGAGGTATACTGCCCCCATCTGTTATGGAATATGGAGTAGGATTTGATTTATTATGTCCGATGGCACCTTTAAAGAATCTTGAAAAATGTTACGTCCAAAAAACGATCCACAACGGTCCAACGGTCGTGCTGTGATGACGATAGCAAAACACACAGATCACTTTGGTCTTGTCAATGGGACCATTTGGCAACTTTTTTAAAGTAAACTTTCCATTTAGAATCTTTTTGGCATCCGTTTCGGCGCCCCACGCTCGTCATCCACTCGAAACGTAACGTTAACCAACTATTTGGCCGGCTCGCAAGCCCAAACGAGTCTCTTCACATGCTGAAGCTGACAAACAAGTGATGATTCTGGACTCCGTACCCACGCCACATAGATGCAGCAGCGCTATCTATGGGATAGACACTACATGAAGTGATCTATACGTTACAATAACTTTAAGACCCATTAAAGCCAAAACTGAAGTGCATTATGACAGGTGTGCACCTCTGATATAAAGAGCAGTGTTCCTCTGTGCCTGTAGAGTCGGGCCGAAGGCTGCAGCTGTATGGCTTTAGTCAGGTCTGACAGAGCTTCACTGATGCGGCCCAGAGGAGACAGAATCTGAAATCACATGCTTCATTATTAACACTAAAACCACAGTTGATTTCTTTCAGAATAAAGCCTTTTTTAAATGAAGAATATCAATCCCTGGTTCCTCACCTCGGCCCTCTGCTCGTACACTTCTGGTCTGTTGGGCTCCAGTGCGATCACTCTGCTCAACTCATACAGAGCCAAGTCTGCGTTCTTTATGTCCTTTACAGAGAGTGACAGACAACTTCAAATGTTAGTTCACTTTAAAATGAAAGTTCATTTACTCACCTTTGGCGTATGCCCGTCTTTCTATTTCGGACCACAAAATGAGAAATGAAAGAAAATGTCCACTCGTTCATATAATAGCAGCACAATGGAGTAGTAATGGATTTTTATGAAATGATACATTAATTTTAGTTTGTTTCTCACCAAACCCCATCGTACACACCCTGAACACTCGTTATTCACTGCCATATGAATGAATACTTCATTTGTGGTACGAAAAAGGAAAAAGGGCATACAGCAATAGAACAACACCAGGGTGAGTAAAGTAGGCTGAAATATTATTTTAAATTAATGTACAGCTATCAATAGTAGCGCAGATATATTTAGTAGTTTACATACATACATACTAGTCAAAAGGTTTAGGATCATTTTTTAATGTTTTTGAAAAGTCTCATATAATCACCAAGGCTGCATATATTTGCTCAAAAACACAGTAAAAAAAAACCCCAGTAAAAATAGTGAAATATTATTATTATAATAAAATAGCACTTTTAATTTGAATATATTAATTACTCAAGATGTCACATGATCATTCAGAAATCAATCTAATATGAGGATTTGCTGCTTAATTGTAGTAAATTATTATTGGTGCTCAATTAGTAATGGTTATTATCAATGTTGAAAACAGTTTTCGCTGCTTAATATTTTGTGGAAATCATTATTTTGTTTTTCATGATTCTTTAAAAAATACAATGTTCAATGAACAGCATTTATCTATTTATCAAATAGAAATCCTTCATAATTTTGTTGTTGATTTTGTTGTTAAGTCTTACCTCAAACTTTTGAATGATAGTGCATTATGGTTGCCCAAAAATTAAATAAATAGCAGTAGCACAATTGTTTTGAATATTGAAAATAATAAGAAATGTTTCTGAAGGATCATGTGACTGAAGACTGGAGTAATGATGCTGAAAACACAGCAAAAAAATAGTAATAATATAACAGAAACATTAAAAGAACAAACTTTTGAGCTGTAGTTTAAAACAATGACTTGCCTGCAGACTCTTTTTGCCGTATGCTATTCCCCTTCCATAGATGGCACTGACCAGTTCAGGATCTCCCTGAGGTTACAGAGGACAGTCCTTTTGTAAAAAATACTTACAATACATGTCCATTATCACAGCACAATATTCGCCTTGTTAACTACTACATCTCGACCTTAGTTAGAGGCCTGGTTTCACAGACAGGGCTTAGATTAAGCCAGGATTAAGGACATTTAAGCGGCTTTTATGACAGGCTTTAGAAAACAAAACAATGATCCTGACATATTTATGTCAGTGCAAGTTTCTTTCAGTTAAAACAGCTCAACATGCATTTTAATCTGGGACTTAAGCTTTGTCTGTAAAACCAGGGGAAAGAATGTTTCTGTTTCTCACATTCAGCTGTGAGCTGGGATATCATTTTTTGTATATCAAGAGTAACATCTTGTTACTCTTGCTGTGGTTACAAGAGGTGAAAACGATATAAATACTGTTCGTTTTCTCACACAAACCGCTCGTTTCGTGTCTTAGGCCATCAATGTGTACTTACATTTATGAGTCATTAAATCATGTTTCATTTGGACTTCTCTGTGCATGCTCTTTGAGGTGGTGACCATAGACCTCCATTATATGACTGATAGACAAGAACGGTTTGACCTAAAAATGTCAAAATTACTACTACTAAGTAGCACATTAGCTACTGTGGAAACAAAGACACCTACATCTTAGATGCCCTTGAGGTAAGCTAAAACATACCAAAAGTTAATTTCAAAGTGAACTATCCCTTTAAACAAGAAAAACAATACTTATAAAACAGTTAGTTTCAATCATTGATTCTGACTGGTCAATAGCTGTGCTTTATTCATGATAAAACACGGCTATGACCGCTTCACCCAACAGCTCTATTTATCACTGCGCAACACTGCGGTTCCTATGTTGTCTTTATTTGAGCTTTCATGCATATTACACATTGGAACGTTGTTGCGGTTCACGGTCAGGGACTATTTTTTCTAGCGGAAGTTTAGGCTTTTAGTGATTTTACTTCATGAAAGTTGCACTAATACATTTTTTTTAACTTTAATATTTTTATTGTGTGGTAACCGTTTTATGAAAGCAATAAGGTACTTGAGGCAAGTGCTGTATAGTAATAAGTAACGGCTGGAGGGGTTACTCCGCTTCGCGTCGTGCCTAACAACGCCCTTCAGCCGTTACTTATTACTATACTCTCGTACCTTATTGCTTACGTACAACTTGTGGAATCTGACCTGCAGCAGTAAGGAGAAGTGTTTGATAGCTTCATCATAGAGGCCATTTCCAATAAGAACGTAGCCTATAGCTGAAATAAAAACACAAGAGCGTTAGAGGTTCACATCACATAAATAACATGCAAACGACACATTGTCCAAAATCAATACAGTATTTGACACACACCAAGTTCTTCATTGGTATTTTGGTTTTCCACAGCGAAAGGAAACCGACGCTGCTCGACAAACAACTTTGCCTGATTCTGTGGTGACAGACAGAGAGAAAGAAAGAAAAACACGTCAGGAAGTCTGTCAACCTCTTGCAATCAATCCAAACCCACCAGTGGTTACAAAACAATACCAAGAGATACATAATCTATAGTTACAGACTCAGAGGATGTTTTTGAGCTGAAGAGGAAGTGTTTTGGTTTTGGCTCGACAATCTTCATGACATGTGTCTACATTTTCAAAGAGCAGATGTTGAAAGAATAGTTCATCTAAAAATGAGAATTCTGTCATCATTTACTCGCCCTCACATAGTTTCAACATGACTTTCTTCTCTTTTTTTCTATAAGGGGAGGAAAAGGAAACATTTTATTAATATACCAGTGGGTCCTTTTCACACATTTACATTGAATGGGGACTGGAACATTTTTTGGGAAAAGCACATTTTTTTGTGTTTTGTTGTTATATATATATATATACACACACATGTACAACACAGTTTGTACAACTGTGTTTTCTTTTCTACAACACAGTCTCGTAATTTCTGTGTTACAAATATTTTGAATGAACAGGGATGAAAGTGTATAGTTCAGATATAAACACTGATTTCCACAGAAGTAATCAAAGTCAAGTCGGTGAATCATTCACTCAAGAGATACTTTCAAAAAAAAATGTAGATTCATCCAGTAATGAAGCAATTAAGTATTAATGAGTGAGTCATTGAATCAAACCATTTTTTATTTATTTTATAAAACCATTTTAAATAGACTCCAGCAATTAACATTAGTCAAAACCTTTGGTAAATTACATTTTATTTTGTTTAGTATGTCTGTTCAGAATCATGGGAGTATTGTGATTTTTGAAACCAAAAAATCCTAAATTCCTATAAATCCTTAAAGGGATAGTTCATTTTGAAATTAATTTTTGATATGTTTTAGCTTACCTCAAGGGCATCTAAGATGTAGGTGTCTTTGTTTCCGTAGTATTTTCAATTTTGAAATTTTTAGGTCAAACCGTTCTTGTCTGTCAGTCATATAATGGAGGTCTATGGTCACCACCTCAAAGAGCATGCACAGAGAAGTCCAAATTAAACATGATTTAATGACTCGTAAATGTCGTAAGACACGAAACGAGCGGTTTGTGTGAGAAAATGAACAGTATTTATATCGTTTTTACCTCTTGTAATCACAGCAATGTCCAAGTGATCTGAGGGCACGGGTGCGTTGTGGCTGTGATTACAAGAGGTAAAACGATATAAATACTGTTCGTTTTCTCACACAAACCGCTTGTTTCATGTCTTAGGCCATCAATGTGTACTTACATTTACGAATCATTAAATCATGTTTAATTTGGACTTCTCTGTGCATGCTCTTTGAGGTGGTGACCATAGACCTCCATTATATGACTGACAGAAAAGAACGGTTTGACCTAAAAATATCTAAATTGAAACTACTCTGGAAACATCTTGGATGCCCTTGAGGTAAGTTAAAACATACCAAAAATGTATTTTAAAGTGAACTATCCCATTAATTTATCCAGATCCGTGCAGCGGCTCGGCAGCTAAAGTTTGAAACGACACAAGTAAATAAATAATGACAGAATTTTCGTTTTGGACTGAAGTTACTGAACTAATAGTTTAACTTAACACGGTGATATACAAAAGAATTCAACTCACAAGGATTTTCTCTGCATTGAGTGAAAAGATGGACTCGCATGGCGGGTTGCTCCCCTCTTCACAGTCTGGATCCTCCAACTGCAGAATCGATGACTCTGAGGGAACAAAACATAAAATAAAAAGGTTAATGTATGTGTCTCAAATGACAAACTATATACTATGCATCATGTACTCAACTGTTAGTGTGAAGAGTATGAATTTAATTTTTTTTTGTCATTCAACATCAGAGTTTGATAGCCCCTCCCCCTCCGCTACACGAGGAACAGTCGAATGCATGAAGTGTGCGACTCCGAAATCGCATACTGTCTGAGTAGGTACTATATTTGAATTTACTTTGTGACCATTAAAAAGTATATTCTATACGTACTCCATCCTCTATGTTGTTACCATAGTTACTGTCACGTGGTTTTGTGTTGTAGGACTTTTAATTTGAAGAGTATTTCCACTTGATGCATTTGCTGCATCCAAAATCGCATACTGTTTGAGTACTACATTTGAATGTACTTTGCCAACGTTAAAAAAGTATGAATACAAGTAGTATGTAGTATGACGTACTAGAGCCGCCATGTTGTTACTGTCATGTGACCTACCAGCGTCAGTTGCGTGGCCTCATGGGACAGTAAAGTGTCCATCTAATGCAAATTTCAGAATCTCGCCGGAAGTAGTAAGTAATCCAGGGACTTTTCACCTACCGTTTTTCAAATATTATATTATGTATTTGTACAGACTGGCATACTGTTTTTCACATACTAAATAGTGAGGAAGTATTCTATTTCTCTGACACAACATTATTATTTTTCCCGGTTAATTTGTTTAAGTTAATTAGTTTTAGTTGGAGTACTCAGGATTGTGCATCATCCAGGGATTTAAAGTTTGAAATGTTCAGTATGAACATACATACTATGCACTACCCATACTACAAATTAGTGTAGTAGAATAGTTTCAGGTGTATTATGATTTCAGACACAAAATAATATAAGGACCAGGCCTATTAGTCTCTAGGCAAACTGAAGTGAGTACATTAGGTTCATGATGGATTACTTAGGATTCCTTTGGATCAAAACAAAACCTAAAACAATCCCAAGTCTCAACACAGTTACTTCCTACAGTTATTGTTACAACTGAAAATAGTGGACAATTTGTGTCCCAAATTTAAGCCATGATACCAAATGATTAATCTTCAAAAACCACAGGATTTACATATTCCTACTTGTCAGTTACACGTTAGAATACCATGATATTACCATAGTATAATTTCCGAAACACCAACACGGTAAGTTAATGCCAGGCTAAGTTACGTTACATCTGTTGAAAGCGACCATGAACTCATTGACACCCAATTAAAGTTTCCCTGCAGCCTGTTTATATAGCATTGAGAAGGATATGCATGAGTTTAGGATGGATTATTTGAGTTTATACTAGCATTTATGGAGTTATTGCGTGTGTCTGCATGTATGATCCCGTAAGGCTAGTGTCACTGTAAGCGCAAGAGAGTGAATCACTACATTGAATATGCATCAGAAAGAGCAGGACGTGGCAGAAGCTCACCGCAGTCCGCCGCATACTCCTCCCACTCGGCTGGAGAGCTACAGCCGTGCTTGTGAAGGTCGCTGTTGAAGAAAGTCAAGGTGGAGAGATACTCGCTCGATAAAATAGCTCCGCATAAGTACAGCAGCGACAGAGCCGCCAGCACAACACCCCCGCCAGCAGGTGCCATGTTGTGAGTAATAATGTTATGAGCAGGTGAGAAACGGTGTAGTAGTGTGGGTAATGTAGTTGCGTGGAACTAAATCCCCACTTCCGGCAGTTGGTGAGTGTGTTGAAAAAAAACTACATTTCCCGTCAGCGTCGCTATAAGCCCCGCCTCTAATGGAGGATCAGGAAGCAGTAGGCGTGTTTTCGTGCTGTCATATGGAGAATGGCATCGGGACTGTTCAAATGTGTCGAGTGCAACGAAGATGCAACCGAACTGTATCGAGACTACAGCCATGGCATACTAAAGCTCACTAGATGTGTGAGTACATCATTTCTAGTTTAGTCCGGTGTTATCTGGTCTGTTGAGGTTAGCATTCTCACAGTTTAGGGCGGCCTACTGTAACTTAATGCATAGATGGAAGCACGCTGATATCTGATATTTTACTTCATTTACATTTATTCCTGTATTTATATTTTTCTTGTCTGAAATCCCCATCTGTTAAACACGTCCTACTAACGTTACGGTACTTTTAAAGAATTCAAATAAATTAAAAATGCTAAATTATCTGATGCTGTCCATCTTCCACATCTCATAAATACATAGGCTATTTAATGCCTTAAAAATACATAATAAAATTAAGAAATTGATGTTTTGTCTAATATTGCCATTAATATCTGTAGAAATGTTTTTGTAAATTAAAACAGTTTTCCCTCCCTTTGCAGAGTTCATGCAAGAAGCCGGTTGACAAATACATAGAATATGATCCAGTTATTATTCTGATAGATGCCACTCTATGCAAAATCCAGGCTTTCAGACATATACTTTTCAACACTGAGATCAATGTGAGTAAAACGTATTTCTACTTTACAGAAAGTTACCCTAATAGCACAAGTAAATCTCTGAGACATCGATTTGATGTCTGCATTTATGTCTGCAAGATGTATTTTTTAGTGCTGTTTGCTCATCTGACTGCAATATGTCTCTAGGACGTTTCCTGTTAGATGTCATATAGACATTTAGAAGATGTCTTTAAGATGTTTACGGTTTAGAATGTGTGTAAAACTGCTTTCTAGGACGTTATTTTAGATGTTTCCGGTGCTTTTACACAGCAGCTGTTTTGCAGATTAACAGATCTTTAGCAGACATCTTACAGATGTATCTGTGCTTTCTACCAATTGTTCCACAATTGGTATAAAGAGACTGACTACAGCCATCCCAGATAGCACAAGTCTATTTGATGTAATGTTTACATCTGGAAGACGTATTTTTAAGAGTGTTTGCTCATCTGGAATACGCCTTTAGGAGGTTTTCTGTCAGATGTCAAATAGACGTTTAAGATATCAGTTTAACATGCATTCTAAATCATTACATCTTAAAGACATCTTCTAAACGTCTATTTGACATCTGACAGGAAACGTCCTATAGACGTATGGCAGATGAGCAAAAACTCTTACCAGATAGCACAAGTCTATTTGATGTTATGTTTACATCTGAAAGACGTATTTTTAAAGGGTTAGTTCACCCAAAAATGAAAATTAAGTCATTAATTACTCACCCCCATGCTGTACCAACCCCGTAAGACCTTCGTTCGTCTTCGGAACACAAATGAAGATATTTTTGATTAAATTTGAGAGCTGTATAACTACCACATTGGCTCCTAAGGGACTGCCTCTTGACGGCCCAGAAAGTCAATGAAGAAAATGTTTAAATATCCCAAGTGACTACCGTGGCTCAACTATATGTTTATCAAGCGACGCGAATACTTTTTGTGCGAAAAAACAAACAAAAATAACGAGTTTATTCGACTATTTCTTTTCTTCCTTGTAGGCCAGAAACGAGATTTCCTTAGATTTCCACGACGCATGCGCGAGAATTGCTATCTGCTTACACCAGCTTACACTACTTCAGATCGCAATTCTCGCGCATGCGTCGTGGAAATCTAAGGAAATCTCGTTTCTGGCCTACAAGGATGAAAAAAAATAGTCGAATAAACTCGTTATTTTTGTTTGTTTTTTCGCACAAAAAGTATTCGCGTCGCTTGATAAACATATAGTTGAGCCACGGTAGTCACTTGGGATATTTAAACATTTTCTTCATTGACTTTCTGGGCCGTCAAGAGGCAGTCCCTTAGGAGCCAATGTGGTAGTTATACAGCTCTCAAATTTAATCAAAAATATCTTCATTTGTGTTCCGAAGACGAACGAAGGTCTTACGGGGTTGGTACAGCATGGGGGTGAGTAATTAATGACTTAATTTTCATTTTTGGGTGAACTAACCCTTTAAAAGTGTTTGCTCATCTGGAATACGTCTATAGGACGTTTCCTGTCAGATGTCAAATAGACGTTTAAGATATCAGTTTAACATGCATTCTAAATCATTACATCTTAAAGACATCTTCTAAACATCTATTTGACATCTGACAGGAAACGTCGTATAGACGTGTAGACGTATTCCAGATGAGCAAACACTCTAAAAAACGCGTCTTCCAAATGTAAACACACATCAAATAGACGTGTCTGTGATGTGTGCTATCAGGGTATATTACACAAATAGCATAGTATTCCATTGTAAACACAGTCTCTCTCTCTAGATCCACTGGAAACTGTGTGTGTTCTGTCTGCTGTGTGAGGCGTATCTGCGCTGGTCCCTCCAGCAGGGGTCCCAGCACAGCAATGACCCCGCTGACATCATTCGTTACACCAAAGAATGGGAGTTTTATTGCATGTTTTCACTGGCTGCACTGGGTAAATCATTGTGTTTTGTACTGACTAATTGGATGGAAATATTTAGATGCACTAATTGAGTTGTTGGGTAACACAAAGTAGTGTACAAGTTATGCATATTTTGAAGGTGTTATGAAATACAGTATTTAGGGGTTTATAGCCAATGCTTACAAAGGCTGCATTTATTTAATCAAGAATGCAGAAAAAAACAGTAATATTGTGAAATATTGTTTCAATTTAAAATAACTGTTTGCTATTGTGATATATTTTAAAATGTAATTTATCCCTGTGATGCAAAGCTGAATTTTCAACATCATTACTCCAGAAAACATTTCTTGATTAACAGAAAGTTCAAAGTTCAGCAGCTCAAGTGAAAATTAACTCAAAATGATTTTTTATAAAGCACTGCATGTTGTATTTAATAAATTCAGATTAGATCATTCGGATCATTCTTTATGAATGTTTATGACTGTTGTCATTAAATGTCATCTGGTAAATTATGACACTTTTAATGCAAAGTTGACATTGTTTAAAATGTCTTTTGTCTTGACATTAACCAAGACAAAAATGTCTTGATATATATATATACATACACACACACACAGGCTTTAAATGAGCAGTTTAAAATAAAAACATTTGCTAATAAATTACTTGTAATTTTTGTTGAAAACAAAATATGGATAAATATATGGATTTTCTCCATATAATGGACGTCAATGGGGACCAAGGTCCAAATGTCATCAATGTAAATCATCAATGTAAAATATTGCATTACAGTAATTCGAATATTGTTTGAGGGGATAATGTGCTTAATTATGTTGAAAATAATGTACTAATACAGAGATGCACCCTAACAGCGTGTGCTTGGTTTGGTTTCTAGAGTTGGCGGTGTTCTGCACAGGTGTGTTGGTCGTTCTCTGGACTGCGTGGCTCTTCTCCGCTGCTCCTTTTGACTTAACTCCGCTGTTAAAGGCACTTCTGCTGTCCGGCTATGGCAAAGTGCTGTTGATCCCGGCTGTCATCTGGGAGCACGATTTCTCCCCGCTCTGCTTCGGCCTCATACGACTGTTCGTTCTGACCTCCAATTCACAAGCCATTAGAGGTAAAGATCAACAAACACCTATATTCATGGAACACATGCAAGTTAAACACACTCTCTGGCAGCATAAGATAAGCCTACACTCTCTTTCATTCATGTAAACACCCTGAGGCAAAGCGAAACGTGTGCATAACACTCACAGAACCAAAGTAAATACTTTCTCTCTCTCTCTCACACTAAGGGTTCAATTGTTTGCGTAAGGTCCTGGAGGTACAGGTCACTCCCAGAAGTTCGTGTGGTCTGGAAAGATGTTTCAGCAACACTGTTATAGGGATATCAAAAGTATCCGTGTATTGGTTCTAAATTTAAACAAGCATTTGTATCATATCAAACGAACATGAATACTTACTTACAGTCAGTGTTACTTTTATTGCGTTACTCCCAAAAAAAGTAAGCTTAACTTTTTTTGAAAAGCAATGCGTTACATTACTTTTTCTCTCCTGGGCTGGACTTGCTTGTTTGTTTTTTAATAACAACAATAAAAAATCGATTTTTGGCAAATGTTAAGCCCCTTTCACACCAAAAGGGAAATGAATAAGCCTCAGGCTGAAGGAAATGCATACTTATGTGTGTACAGTAGAGGGCGCAACTCAAACAATCCTCTCAGCTTCTGCCAGTCTGTATTAAAGGGATACTACAGGATTTAGCATTAAGCTTTGTATTAGTAGAACACCTGTAGTATTTTCAAATTTTCCACCCTCATATCCTCCTGAGACGAGAGATTTATGTATTTTTTATCTGAAAAAAATCCCCCGATGACGCAAAAATCGTCATTTTGCGTCATCAGAGGATTTTTTGGCCAGATGCTAAAGACTACAGTCAGTAGTAGGGGCCGTCCCGCATGTTCTCAACCTGCCCATAGAGGGTGGGATCTCACTCACAGAATGAACACATAGTGTCAGCCATCTTTTTTTGGAAGCTAAGCTAGCAGGCTCTTGTTCTGCGGAGAAAGCTGAGTAGTAGGAAACTCTGAAAACGCTAGACGCTCTGCTGAAGACGTCATGCTTTGGGCGCTTGAGAGCGCTTTGGCAGTGCAGCATTTTTTCCGTTGAGACGTTTTGTTGCTATGATACAGAATATCCGCCGCACAGTTTACTTGTAACTGATTTCGCAGAAAAATTCGTGAAAAGATTTCGTGAAAAAAAACGCTCAGCGCCTCGTCACGCTCATGGCGTTTAAAAAATGCGGCGCTCCCATTGAAAACAATTGAAAACATACGCCAGGGGCGTGGAAAAACGCTTTGGTGGACACATGACCTAACTGAATTCATTCTGATTGGTGAATCTGAATGTAGTGTTTACATGAAAGCTAAACAAGTGATCGGTTGTTGTGTGTTTTTACATTGCTAAGAAAATTCCCGCTCCTCCGTGAGAGATACGAGACTGGTGCGTCTCACAGGTGTTGCTCATTGGTAATCACGCCACCGGCCTCGCACCGTTCTCCCGCGGCCCTCACTCGTCCCGCTCGCCACAGTAAACATAATGAATGGCGACTGTAGAACGCAAATGCCAAATGCCGAATTGTTGTTTAACGACTGCGCTCTGTTACCGGTAGGCGTGGCCTCCTAGGGCAGCGAAGCAAGTGCATTCTGGGAGTTGTTGTCTTTCATCCACATAAGCCAAAAATACACTTTATAGCTTTTCTCAGTCTAGAAAGCTCCAAATTCAAAAATAATTTCACATTTCTTTTACATAAATGACCCATTATAAATACACATTCATCTTTCCAGAGGTGAAGTATCCCTTTAAAGAACAATAACGACACTTTTATTTCTAAATGTAATCTAAAGTCATTTTTGCTTATTAGATCATTGAAGGTCAGCAGCAGAGGCATTGGTTAATAAAGTGAGATTAAATATATGAAGTATATTTGTGTAATTTAATAGTTAATTATAAAAGTTTTGCGTACATTTTCTGTTTTTATACATTTAGAGGAATACGGAATGTTTTCGTGCAAGTGTGCACATTTAGTCTTGAACTAAAATAGCCATCATGGTTACACAGCGCACACACACAACACATCCTCACTTTATTTCTCTCAACATGAGGACAGGAGAGCTGTCAGTCAATAAATGTGAAAAAGTAACTTGCGTTACTTATTTGAAAAAGTAAATATTTGTTGTAAATTGAAAAAGTAATGCGTTACTTTACTAGTTACATGAAAAAAGTAATCTGATTACTTAACTGAAGTTACTTGTAATGAGTTACCCCCGACACTGCTAACACTACATATTTACTAGCACATGTTATAAACTAGATTTTTTTTTAAGATACATTCTCCATGTTCCAGTGATTCTGAACTGCAGTCGGCGTCTGTCTCTCCTGGCGGTGTGTGGAGGCTTGCTGTTGGAGATGTGGGTCGCCCAGGCTTTAAAAACACTGCAAGTCTGTTCACAAGACTATCTGTCAATGCTCTAGACTGGAAGGAGACGAGGACTTCACCGTCAGGATTGTCTCAAACCTTTGACCCCATGTATCAAACAGTCCCGTCTAAATATAAATGGATGCTCTGAATTGATCCAAAGCATTTTTTGTGAAAGATTCAAGAGTCAACGAGACAGAAAGTTTGATTTATGAAGCTGTTTACCTTGTTAAATCTCAGATGCTTGGCATTACTTCAGAGATGTTGTTTGATTAAGATGTTTTCGTAGAAAGGAATTTGTTGTGAAACTAAATGAGGTCATCGAGAGCAAATTGTTCATCTTTACTATGGTTACCACATGGTTATGAGTTTGTACATGCATATATGCCTGGTATGTACTAAGCTAACCTCTTTGAAGAGCGGTAACTTGTTTTCACTCGAGTTCTCCTCATACACAGAAACTAGTCTTATATAGGCAGAAAAAGAGCAGGCCTGCCGTTTTCACGAAATCCTGTATGTTTATAAAGACTTTAAAGGCACAGCTTCACATTCCTGAGGTCATTTGTCAAATGCCTCCATTAGCTGTGCTGAGAGAAGACCGTAAATACCGTAATGACCTGAATGTCTGTTTTATAATGGCCGGTTTATGTATGGACTTGTGTATGGTGTAATCTATCTCTGTTACATAAATGTGAAGTGTGGACTTTTTCAGTATGAACTTGTGCAACTTGTTTTGAACAAACTCAGGGAATAAATCTTGCACTTCTTTGTGAAACCGCCCGGTGCTTAATGTTTTGTAACGGTTTAGTGTTTCTGAGGCAGTGCTGAGGGGGATTGTGGGCATTATAGGGTAAGTCGAAAAATAATATATAAACTAAATATATATTATAACATTTATTACACATAATGCAGTGGCATTTAAGAATATAATTACAATGAATTTGATGGATGGACAGACAGACAGACAGACAGACAGACAGAGAGATAGATAGATAGATAGATAGATAGATAGATAGATAGATAGATAGATAGATAGATAGATAGATAGATAGATAGATAGATAGATAGATGGATAGATAGATAGATAGATAGATAGATAGATAGATAGATAGATAGATAGATAGATAGATAGATAGATAGATAGATAGACAAACAGATCGATAGATAGAGAGATATACAGACAGACCGAAAGATAGACAGATGACAGATAGATAGATAGACAGACAGAGATAGATAGAGAGAGAGACAGGCAGGCAGATAGACAGAGTGACAGATAGATAGATAGACAGATAGATAGATAGATAGATAGATAGATAGATAGATAGATAGATAGATAGATAGATAGATAGATAGATAGATAGATAGATAGACAGATAGACAGATGGACAGATCAAACTGCATATTTTTAAACCTGTAGATTGTGCACAGTGTGCAGGTCTGAAGGATCTCTGTGTCCGCTTCACAGATCAGGATTGTTTAGGAGTCAGATGGCACGCTGATGAAGTCCTGAAATTAAGTTATCAAATAAGAAGAGAATGCAAGTTTGGGTTCCTCTCGAAATTCAAGTCAATTACTTTCAGTCATTCTTTGAATACTTGTGTTGTGTTTTTCAGATACTATCTGGGTACATTTCAAAATTCAACATCATTTTTTGTAGTTAGTACAAGTAAGAAAACTTAAAATATGACTTTAAAATCAATACCACTGATATAAAATATAATGTATAATAATAAAATATAATTTTAATGCATATAGTTCCTTTACTGGATGATAATTGGTCAATAAAATGTTCCAGTCATGCTAGAATACACATGAAATTATGTTAAAAAAAAGTCTTGCTATTCTTAAATTACTTTATTTATTTGAATAATCGTCAATACATTTTACATTTATTATATGTAATGTATTTATATTATATGGTATATTTAGAGGCCAACTGCTAAATAATAGCCTACAGGGCTGGTATTTTCTAGGTCTTGTGGTATTTTGATATGAGTTGTAAATCATTTAAATAACTCACATGGGTTTGGTTCCTGTGATGTGATAACCACAGTTCTGATAACCACAAGAATATGATGCACTTAAAACACATTTAAACTTTCTATGAACAATCACAAAGAGTATAGAAATGCTTGTCAGTATTGAATAATGTGAGAGGCTCACATTGTGAGCGGGCCTTTAGAATTCAAATGTCAAAAATGTCTGGCCACAAACCAAACAACATGAATTATAAGTGTACACTTATTTCACATAAAGTACTGCACAATTAATGTCACTAAATTGTTCTCAAACAGTTTTTCCAAACACTATCCCCATATTCCATTAGTCAAGCAAGCGTATTGACCAGCCTCAAACTCACACCATTGGTTGAGCCCATGTTCATGTTGCTGTTTATACATCAAAACATTATGCGGCCTGAATGTCATTTAAAATTAAAGGGATATTTCACCCAAAAATTAACAGTCAGTCATTACAAAGCAGCGAGGTTCATTCTTGCGTCGGGTGTCACGGTCGCACGTTTGAGCTTCTGTTTACCATATTTAATGAGCTCTATGTACGTGCGTTGATCAATGTGTTTACACATGAAAAAAAAAAGCCTAAATTAAATCTGGTTATCATATAAACCGATTATCTAGAAGACTGATTAAACTGTTTGATTCATATGGATTACTTTTACAATGTCTTTATGATCCTTGAAAGTTTTTGTGGAATGGACTTTAAACTCTCTCAGGTAAGGTTTCATTAAATAATTTGTATTTCGAAGTTGTACGAAAGTCTTATGAGTTTGGAACGACACGAGGGTGAGTCATGACAGAAGTAGGCAACTTTAATTTTTGAGTGAACTATCACTTTAAATCCTTGATTTCTTTAGAGAAATTTCTAAAAGTTCTAAAAGGTCTAATTTTTTTCAAGCTAAAATCGGACGTATGGCTACCACGGTCTCTGGTGCATGGGCAACACATCTTTCCCTTGTTGCGTTTTGAGCAGGAAAATCCCTGACCAACGTGACGCGGACGCATTCAATAAAGATTACAGTAATCCGACTCAATCTCCTGAACAGGTGCTTAGGCAAACTCAGGTGTGGATTTCCATTTAGAGATTTAGCGCACAGCAATAAAACACCTTCGTATGGAAACAATAAAGACCAACATCTAGCCTCCCTTTTGCTGAACACTGTAATTGTATCAGTATTGACACTATTAAATGTATTGGATATCAAGTTCAAGAAAGTACAGTTAGACCTGAGCAGTGGAATATCATATCATGACTCACGACTTCTTCATCTCCTCAATATATGGCATGATGTGACTTTAAATCTCGTTGTCAGTTTGTTTCTGCAATAACTCAGTGTTTTGCCTGTTAGTAATATGCCAATATGATATAACTATAATAACTTACTAGCTACTACAACATAGCTATTGCCTATATGTTTATAACATAGCATCTTTTAGGATCTTGCCTATTTGTTTTTAAAGAGGTCCTGTTATGATCAATTACATGTTCATAATTTTGTTTTGGGTGTCTACTAGAATAGGTTTACATCCTTTAATGTCGAAAACTCTATTTTCCTTATAGTTTACATTGTTGCAGCACCTGCTTTTAAAGGGATAGTTCACTTTGAAATGAATTTTTGGTATGTTGCTTACCTCAAGGGCATCCAAGATGTAGGTGTCTTTATTTAGTATAGTAGTTTCAATTTTTCAATTTATTATTAGGTCAAACCGTTGTTGTCTATCAGACATATATTGCAGGTCTATGGTCACCACCTCAAAGAGCATGCACAGAGAAGTCCAAATTAAACATGATTTAATGATTCGTAAATGTAAGTACACATTGATGGCCTAAGACATGAAACAAGCGGTTTGTGTGAGAAAACGAACAGTATTTATATCGTTTTACCTCTTGTAATCACAGCCACAACGCACCCGTGCCCTCAGATCACTTGGACATTGCTGTGATTACAAGAGGTAAAAACGATATAAATACTGTTCATTTTCTCACACAAACCGCTCGTTTCGTGTCTTACGACATTTACGAGTCATTAAATCATGTTTAATTTGGACTTCTCTGTGCATGCTCTTTTAGGTGGTGACCATAGACCTGCATTATATGACTGACAGACAAAAACGGTTTGACCTAAAAACATAAAAATTGAAAATACTGTGGAAACAAAGACACCACATCTTGGATGCCCTTGTGGTAAGATAAAACATACCAAAAATTCATTTCAAAGTGAACTATCCCTTTAACCTTCTGTCTGAATGTTTTAAAACCCGACTTCCAGAAAGCACGATTTGTCAGCTCTGATTGGTCAGCCGGCCCCCGGTCTGTTGTATCACCCAAAAATTCGAATTATCCCATAATTTACACACCCTCGCGCAATCATAGGAATTACTTTCTTCTTTCAGCCAGCTTTATAAAAATAAAAAATAAATAAATAAATTATAGGCAGGAATTATTTAAATGAGGAATAGTAGTTGTGACCAATAAGGGAAACCAGCATTTTTCCACCACGTAAACATTTCAAACAGTAATATTCATGTACATAAATTTATTATGTTGCATGCAGAAAGAGGAATCAAGTTATAATCTTCTAAATAAAATGGTAACTTTGCATTTTTATCCAGATCTGTGTGTAAATGCCTTGACATTTGGCTGGTAAATCAAATTAAAACAGGATATTGAAGGTTGTATGGAGTGCATTGCGTCATTAGAGACGATAATCCAATTCATTTATGCATATAGGTCAACCTGATATCATACGCATACAGAAAATTTGCATACTGTGCTGCACAGTAAACATAATATACCAAAGTAAATGCACAATATGCATATTTTCTCCATATGATAAATACATCAAGATGAATGACCCACATACAAAGTAGTATAAAATAATTTAATGTGTGAAATGCTCTAGACAACAACGCAATGCACAAGTCTGACTTTCCATTTCCAGTGTTGGATGAAACTGGAGCAAATCAGCTGCAATTTTTAACAGCCTGATCCATTATTAAACAAGTTAAGATATTTGTATACAAACTGCATTAAAGGGATACTCCACTTTTTTTTTGGGGAAATAGGCTATAATTTTACAACTCCCCCAGAGTTAAACAGTTGTGTTTTACCGTTTTCGAATGTATTCAGCGGATTTTTTGGATATTTAGAAGAATATCAGTAACCAGACAGTTTCTGGTCTCATTGACTTCCAGAGTATATTTTGTTCCTACTATGGAAGTCAATGAGACCAGAAACTGTCTGGTTACTGATATTCCTACACTATCTCACAACCAATTAGTACGAGTGATTCAAAAGTGGCTAATTTGTACTAATTCATACGACCTCACTCTATTTGTCTACACCCACTTGACGGTTATGTTTAGGGGCGGGGTCAGGGGTAGGTCATTCGTACGAATTCATACGAATTCGTAAAATATGTATGATTCGAGCGAGGTCGTACGAATTGTTACGAATTAGCCACCTCGTAAAATTCAGATGAATTCCCATGAAATCAGGTTGGATATTCTTCTGAATATCAGAAAATCGGCTGAATACATTCGAAAACAGTAAAACACAACTGTTTAACTATGGGGGAATGGTAAAATGAGCCTATTTCCAAAAAAAAAAAAAAAAAAAAAAATGGGAATATCCCTTTAAGATGCAAATTAAATATAATAACGAGACACCTAAAATAATCAGTCTGAAATGTTTATTGAGGTATATATATATATATAATTCTAAAGTGACAGAAAAGTAGCAACAAAAACAGAGGAACAATACATTATATTTATTTCATATAGCTAACACGCATAATAAAACATACAAAATGTATAATTCCTGTATCAATTATTAATTCAAACACATCTGACAACTTTGAAAAACACATTCGAGAACATGGACCGACCAAAAACACCAAAGTCAAACACACAAAAGCCATCTAGCAGAATAACGTATACAAAACAACCGCAGAAATCATGTCAATACAAACCACGGAGATCAAAGCGGACAACATTTACTTTTACCGACTATGCAAATTACAAAAAACCAGGTGGGAATTTCCGAGCAGGATCACCGCAATAAATCACCGCGGGGTAGAAGATAATGAGGAGATGTGTTCAGGGGGGAACGTTCCGCCGTTAATGAGAGGGACTGAAACGAAGATGCTGGATGTAGATATGAAATTATATGATAACCCCGGGTTCAAAGCCGAGGTGCGTCAAGGCACGATGTGTGAAGTTCAGTGCTGCTTTTGGTCAAAGCACCTAAAGCCTTGTAGTTGCATAACAAGATCCTTGATTTTTCTCTCTCTCTCAGAATTGAGCCAAATAAGCAGGTTATAAAATGGAAGAGTGTTACAGTTGAATCAGAAATGCTGGGAATTATAAAAAGCGTGATTGTGTCTGCTGGTGCAAGAAAAAACACACATTTCAGAGCTCAAACACACAAGAGGTAGAACAGATTCTCTCTGCTGATATTGATATTCTTATAGATGAAACATCTCTGAAGCGTCTCAGTCATAATTAGTAGAGCCAGTACGATATTAACGGCCGATATTAGGCATTTTTCGAACTATCGGTATCGGCAGTTACAATGGCCGATAAATGAATATTTCAAAAATAAAATAAAAACGGACGAAACACGCTTGAACCATGTCATGAGTGTTGGAGTTGTATAGTTTGTCCACCAGTGGGCACTCTACGCCGTCCCTGTTGGCAACAGTCGTTGAGTTGGTCACGAGACATACATTGCTTGAATAACAATTAAAAGAACATCCCCATCAGTTCTCTTTAACATGACAAAATTTGTGACTATCATGTCCAGTTTTGCTGCAGTTAAATAAGCCGAGAGTGAAGCGGAATTAGCTAGTAATAGTTACGTTACATTGTTACAGTGTAGTTGACTGACTGTTTTTGTAACTTTTGACAATGTAACTGAAGTATTTCTTTAATAGCGCGTGACAGTTAAAGCAATGAGACGCATCATCTCTCCTTGGCCTGTTATATTGAAAACATATGTTTTAAAATTTGCAGTATGACGTTATCCATTGCGAAATTATGGCTCATCATAGACTAGCTAACCACAAAGCTAGCTAATGCCGCTATCATCAGTGGAAGACCGCTAACGTTAACATTAATGAGCTTTGGTTCCTCTGTTCTGTTGCGACAATAAAAGAAAAAAGTTTCTTTTTAAAATGCATTATCATATTATTTTAGTTAAAACTTAGAAATAACTAATGTTAGTGAAATCTGTTGTTTTGTTGCGCGTTTCTGAAAAAAAAAAAAATAATACAAATATCGGCCGATTTATCGGATTTTAAAACCAACAAATATTTGTATCGTATCGGCCTTCAAAATCCTTTATCAGTCAGGCTCTAATAATTAGATTATCCATAATGATGCACTTTTTGAATTCCAGGCATTCGATTCACACACACATCAAGAAAATGCTTACATTATGGCATGCTATGATAACATTCACAATATGGATAAAGTTTGGTGGATTGGTGGCCATATGCACTTGCTAAAACCACATTTCGAATACAGGTGACCTCATGTACTTTACGTCACATGACACTTATGCGATGATTCTCCAATGGAAGACTGAATCCAAGCAGCAATCATAAGGAAATAAATAAAACATCTACAAGACATGATCTAGCATAGGTTTACAGAAATTGGGAAGGAAATGTTATGGAGCTGGTTATTGATTGACTTATACAGTATATAGGTATGTTCATAACGAGTTACGCGATACACTAGCAAACTGGAAGATTTGAGTTTGGTTTTGGTGACGCTGTCACAAGCTCTTAGTGCTGGTTATATCGTGGACTACATTTCAGCGAAGAATAGGTAGCACTTTATTAAAAATTCATATTTTCGATAAAAACAAACCCCTGTTTCCTGTAAGCACCCAGCGAGCGACTGCTCAGCGAGAAATAAGACTTTTCGAAATCCGGAAGGGGTGAAGCGCCAAACCGACGGCTATAAATCCCCCAACAGAAGTTGATTTACTGTAAACATCATTATGAAATGATATGCTTCTCCCCTTATAAAAACGATCTTATAAAACATCCGACGTGGATTAAATCAGGAAGAACGAAAAAATACTATGTTGTATATTATACAATAAATAATAATCGTTTAGATTTCATCTAGAACGTCTGCTGTAAAACTAAACGCCAGCAAACAAAATTATGGCACAGCTTGTTTTCCATCAACAAGAAGAAAATTAAATAACAACAGTCAAGCCTTTTATATTGTGATATGGAACGAGTCATGTATCCAGCTGTCCTTGGATGTCCCGTTTTTAGGAGATGTGTCATTTCCATCTGGCGTTTCGGTTGGCGTCAGACCGGATTCAGCGTAATACTCCTCGTCCTCGTCGAAATAGCCGTTCTCCATCCCGTACGGCCCGTCGGCACTGGACACGGCGGAGAGGTCCTGGCAGCTGCCCTTGTACTCCTGGATGGACTCGTGAAGGGACCAGAGCTGACAGAGCAGGGACATGTCCTGCTGCCGCAAACCCACCTGCGCAAACACACACTGGAATGAGTACGAGGTCAAAGGGACAACACGTTGCATATGAGAACAAACATTTACTTTGAAATCTACATGTGGTATTTAGCCATGCCATATAATGTATACTTTGAGCTTGCATTCCAAATCTTGTGTCACCTGTTTTGGTTCTAGTCAGCATAAGGTCAGAACATGGGAAACGAACAGCTTTCTTCATCACAGGCGGATTTTAAACATTCAAACTGATAGACTGATCTCATGAAGTAGCGCGTGTATGACACGCCAATTCGTATTTCAATTTTTGGCGCGCTATTAAGACGCATAATCGCTTTTCAGCGTGTTTATGAACGCCGTTGACTTTGAACGTTATTATATATAAATATATGACTTACCTCAACCCCGTCCCTAAACCCAACCGTCACTGGGGTTAATGGCATTTATGAGTCTTCCCCTACCATCGTAGGAAAAAAAAAAAAAGATCGCTCCCCAGATGTAGATCTACATTTTGCTTCGTTTCGCGCCGGCGTGTACTGACACACGGAATCACTCGGACATTAATGCCGTAGACATATACGCATACACGCGGATAGCTCAAAATGCGTAGAGATAACACGCCACTTGACTCGAAAGTGGCGTGTATGTTTACGCAAAAGTCATGATGTCATGTTGGAACTGAACATTTTTTAGTCTGGGTTTCCCCATGCTGCCTTCCTGCAGCGCGATTTTATTCACGCTGAAAGGCAGTATGGATACCATGGTCCAGATTTTCTCATTTAGGGAACCAATCACAAAACGGGGAGGGAGCAGCAAGACGACGACATCTATGCGTCTTTTTCAAAGCCCTCGGGGTCTTCGATGGTGTAGGCTCACGTAGCTGTCTGATTCGGAGCTCTTCTTCCCATTGCCTGAATGTAGGCAAGTCTCTTTCCAGCCTGGAAATTCGGTTTGAGCAACAATGGCAGGACTCCGGAGCGACTGTCACCCCTAATAATGCTAACCTCTTGGATAAACTTGGTGTTTTTTTTTTGGATAAAAACATGTCTGTGGAGTGTCCATATATACTTTCGACCCTCATGTTTATATTTTTGTTTACACAAAAATATCTTATCCATCATCTTCTTCCTTGTCTAATTTCTGTCGCTCTACATAGATCATCTGGTATAATTGAAACGATTGGCTATGAGCTACGTACAGGTGCATTTGATAGACATTCTTAGCACCCAATAAATGGTGCCGGGCATTCGTAAACCACGCCTCAAATAGGAGAAAATGTACATGTGGTTCCCAGACCCAAGTGTCAACGAGAATTGGGTCTGGTGTTAGCCAGGCTAAACGTTTTTTAGTTTTAAACATCAATTTTTTTAAAAAAAAACATTACAGTCTTGTTCAAAGCAAACATTTTTTGGGTGTCACAGACAAGTTTTGAACATTCGAATCGAACGTTTTGGGCATTACAAGGAAGTTAAAAACATACGAATCAAAGTTATTTTTTCCTCAGGAGTAATCGCGACATACAGATCGAGTTCAAAATATTTGAAGCAAAGATTTTTGGGCATATGTAACTTTAAGAACCGAACACTTGTATTCAACACAGAAACATTTAAATGAAACAGCAGGGAATCACAAGATGTTCAAAACACACACATACACTGTCTATATAATGATTTGAATGTTTAATTCAAATTCAATTCGAATGTTTCACAGCTGTTTAATATAAATGTCTCTGTGCCGAACACAAATGTTATATATATATATATATATATATATATATATATATATATATATATATATATTTTATTTATTTATTTATTTTTTCTATTATCATTAGAAGCTAATATTTTTGGGGCAGTTAAAAAAAAATTTCATCGGTACATCGATAAGTTGTGGGAATCACAAGTAAGATCTGAATGTACGATCCAACCATTCGAATCGAACATGGAAATGAGTGTTCGAATCTTCGAAGTCAAGGATTTTTTGAGGATTACGGTTACGTTCAAAACATTCTTCTGCCATCAATCACAGACTGGTTCCGAACATTCAAAACTAAAAACCACAGGCGGGTTCAAATATTTCAACGAACTTTTGACACCACTGGCGTTCCATAAAATGTTCGGTTCGCTCCATGATGATGTCCAAAACAAGCGGTCTCGAAGAGACTCACAAGCACTGACAAGTTAAATGAACGCCTGCAGTCAGAAGAGAACAGCTGTTGCTTATTCCGCACACACTCACCATCTCTTTTCTAAGCAAAGCCAGGGCGGCATCCAGGTTAGCTGGTTTATTCGCCAGAAGACTGTCCGTGTTATTCCTTCCTCGACTCAGGTCGTCCTGAATCATGGTCTTCTTCACATACATCCTCTCCATGTCCCTCCACGAGCCGCCGCTGGAGTTCAGGAGTCCGCTCAGGCTCTTGGGCAGAGGCGGCAGACCCTCAATACAGGCCAGCACACCGCCCGCTGCTCCATTCCCAACCTTACCATTCATACTAACATTCACCAATAACACGCTCTGCTTACGGTCGAGGGTACAGTAACGGCATATGATGGTTTTCTTAAAGACCTTTACACCTTGACGTCGAAAAACCCATGTAACAGGCACCGCTCCGAACAACACCTATAATCTGTCGGGCTGCTGGAGTCCGCACTTCCGTTCGCTTTAAAGAGACCCTGCGCAGACTGGGCGTGGCCAATGACGGGGAGGAGGTCATTGAATATTCATGAGCATTAAGTTCTGATTTAATCTTTTCTTCTGATCAAAGCGCAGCCGGAGCTATTGTGTGGTAACCTACATTTTCATCACATGTATATTGTTTTGGTCAGTTACTGATGTGTTTTAAAATAATAATATTATATATATATATATATATATATATATATTCGATCCAGTTCTAAAAAAGAGATACTTGTATATTATATCCACTTTAAGAAGTGTTAAAAATAAAAATACTTTTATAAACATTTACATTCAATTCACATTTGTATAGCGCTTTACAGAAAAAGCAGTCCACACTAGACTTCAGTGTGATGTTATTATCAGAAGTTATGCATGTAAAAAATGTACTTATACAAAATCAGTTAGATAAAAAATGTATTAATTTAAACAATAATTAAATATTTTAAGGCAGAAACAATGAACTAATTGAAGTAATGAATACATAATTATGAGATTTAGAAAAATGTATAGCATTGGTGCATGTTGATATAATATAAATGTGTTGCATGCATGTATGCGTGTTATATTCTAATTTGGCATTGTAATTGTGATTACTCGGTGAAATCCTCTAATGGCAGCTCAGACCTTGGCTTGAACAACACATGGGCAGAAATGGCCAGATGAATTGGCTGAGGGTGAGGTCAGGGCCGGGATCCCGACTCGGAACAAAGGTGTCAGTGGCAGGCAGATGGTGACCGCGATCGGCCATGGATCCACCCCTCTGACACACACACAAACACACACCCTGCTGCAGCTGGACACAAAGCATTGCCATGAGGCCATTACAAAGACAGCATGTGCACACACAAAGACAGCTCAGATGCTGCTAAACTTCCCTGTCTTCTTTACCAATGAACTGATATCTACAATCTGGCTTAACTTGTTATCTGGGTGACTCAGTGAGTTGGGATAAAGATCCGGCCACAGTGACCACAAGGTCGTTTTCTCATGTCCAAAAACAACAATGTGAAACAATTAGCTAAAAATTAACAATTAGCCAAACAATTCCAAAGTATCCAAACAATTCCAAAGTATCCTTACCGATTACTGTGTAATTTCTCTTTTTTGTGTGTGTGTTTTTTTTCCCACTTCAACACATGAAGTGCCTTACAGTGAATGCTTTCACTGATTCATTCATTCTACATGTACTGTATATTCTACATTCAATCATCCTCCAGGAAGTGACACTAATATTGGGTGAGGTAAAACAGCACAGGCACATGATGGTATTAGCTGATGTATCAAACTAAAACATTCTTCCTGTTTGACAAAAATACAATGATTAAATTAACACCTTTAGTGGTTAACTTTTAAAAACCTTAGCTATTACTTCAAGAGGCTGCCAATGGGCGGAACTTGATATCCAACCACACCTTAACTCTATCCCCAAACCTAATTAAATGAAGCTCCACCCCTTTGATCCACAGAGGTGGAGCTGGACAAGATCAGGCCCCACCCATTTGGCTCTGCACACATTTCTATCCTGTTAAAGGGTAGCTAAACCTGACTCCGCCCACTGGCAATATTTGAAAAATGCTGAAAAAGTGGGCAGACCCCAGCGGAGATAGAGGGGACAAAATAGATTTCTAAAAAATTCTATCCTGATCGTTTTCAATACTCGCAATTCCAACTCCTGACTCGCTACAGTGGTTTTGACAGAGAACAAGCTTGTTTTTATACTGCCAAGGGCGTAGCTCGTACCAAGAGCGTGGTGAGCTGAAACCTGCGTACGTCACGAAGTGCGGAATATCAAATAGGAAAATTTAACTGCAGTAGCCAACGTTTAACCAGAAGAGGGCAGCACTAAGACGTTTTTACACCATATATTAAGAAATAAAACACTTTATACACAAATGTCAAAAAAGTTACTCAAATCAATGACTGGTATTAATAAAGATCCATTCTTACAGATCGTTAACTAAAAAAAGTTGGTTTAGGGTTTAGTTACTCTTATTTACACAATGTAATAATGTAATTTTAAAATAATAATATAGTAATTAATAACTATTAAAATGTCTGAGCTTGACCTGAGCTTATTTTATACGGTTTTGTATGCTGTTTTTCTATTTAAGTGCACTAAATGGGAGTGTTTGACCGTTGCGCTCGCGTATTTTGCAGCGTCTTGCGCACGACACAGGTTTTCTAAAAAAGCAGCGCTCAATGCAAAAGTAATTCAACTTTTAAAAACCAAGACATTGCTTTTTTCTGTCTGACTGCTTTTCTATTGTTTTTCTATGTAAACATGTGGTAGATTGACGTCTTTGACCGTAATGTTTGCATCGTCTCACACAGGACATTAGTTCTAAATTGCAACGCTGAAGGTAAAATTAGTGCTGTCAAATTGATTAATTGCATCTAACATAAAAGTTTGTATATATATACAGAGTATATTATATATTTAGATGTGATTTATCGATTTGACAGCACTAGTTAAAAAATGTTCTTGTTTCTTTTCATTCCACTGCTTGTCTCGCACTTTTTCAGTGCAGAAAGACATGTTCTTTGTTTTCAAGTGCTCAAGTATGCCAACCCTAGCCTGGCATGCCAGACCTACTTCAAGATGTTACATCAAGATGCTAGGTCTGGGAACTCATCATTGACAGGGCTCAATCCGAGGGGCGGGATAAATGGTTGTCTTTCAAATTCTCTCTACACGCAATTGGATAGCGCTACAACCAATCAGAGCAACGAAGGAGGAGACGGGTGACGGCTGAGTCCCATGCGTTTTCCCACCAGCGGAGCCAGTTGATATATAAAACTTTTACCGTATCCAGTCGGCAAAACGCCGAACACAACTTTTTTTTTTTTTTGAAATGACTCAAGTGACGTTCTTTGTTCTGGTTTCAAATAAAAGCTTAAGTTCAAATCATCCAGAGTAGCGGTCAAAGCTGAATCGAAAGACAGCTGTTCGCCAAGTAGCAGTGAACCGTAGCAACTCTGTCGTCATTAGCCCGCCCGCCGACTCTATACACGATGTGATTGGCCTGACCAGAGTTTGGTTTTTCCCGCTAAAACGTCTATGGAGAGTTGCTAGACCACACTGGCTGCGAAATTTGTTTTGCTGCCGCTAGGGTGCGTCTAGATTTCTAGGCTATGCCAACTATGACGAAAATTACGCAGTAGGGTAGTACGCGGAGAGTCGAGGATGACCTAAGTATACTTTGGGCTTTAGGGTATGGGTTAGGGGTTAGTTTCTGTTGTAGCAATTCACCTTTCAGCACGGCCATTACTCCGAGCTACAGCTACCCAACTTGTTTTTTAAAAAGTGAAAAAAAGAGTGTTTCAAGAAGACAAAAGGATACCACAATAATTAATCGAACATTTATTTCAACAAAAAAAGTTGACAAAGGCAACAGTCAAACATAGCCTAAATCAGGCACGATTTTAAGGTATAAAACACAATAGAAAAATCCACATAACATTTTAATTATGAAACATTAACATTTAAAACTCACAAACATTTGAAACCACCTAAAGGGATAGTTCCACCCAAAAATGAAAATTTTGCCATCATTTACTCACCCTCATGTTGTTCCCCGACTGAGGGTCTTTCTTCTGTAGAACACTAAATACATTTTGAAGAATGTTTGGTAACCACCAGACAGTTGATGTTAGCCATTGACATCCGTTTCTACGACGGATATTTCTCCAACTATACAAGTAACCTAACGTCAACTGTTTGATTACCAACATTCTTCAAAAATAGTAAGAACGAAGAGTGAGTAAATGATGACAGAATTTTCATTTTTGGGTGGAACTATCCATTTAATAAACTTCACATTTTTTTATTTAAACAGTATGAATCAATATAAAACCATTTTTTAAAACAAAACATCTGGTCCTAAATTGGCCAACAGTAAATTGTGCAAAATTTTCAGTCCCAACAGAGAATGATGCATCACCATGACAGTGTTGCCTTTCTCAGAACCTGTAGTGCATGTTAAAACCACATGCACTCAATATAAGTTACGTCACTGCCTGGAGCATGACAAACACTAAACAAATCACTGCGTCATGCAGGTAAATCAATATGATGTGCCTGGGCCTATAAGTGAACCACGCCAAAACTAGGTGTAACATGAGCAGCGTGACCTCGTCATCAGCCATTGTTTACCGAGGCGGGTCTTATCACATGTTATCCTGCATTCCTTAATATTCACATCTGGGTGGGGTTCACTTTTTCAACGTGTGCATTCCTCTAAGGCACAAAGCATATGCGAAATTACTATGCAGAATGCAGCACAAGCTCCGCCCCCACTCACAGGTCAACCTAACAGAGCTGTTATTGATGACACCGACCTTGCAAAGCCTGATCCGGCAGAAAAGCTAAGCACATCTAAATCCCACAGCGGACAGCCAACACGAGCGAAATCCAGTACTGCTGAATCGACAGGATCCGCACACAAGGACAGTGACGTCTCTTCAAACAAACTCACTCGGTGTCACTAAGCTGTCAATCGGTGCTGCTGACCACACCCAACATTCCTCCCATGATGCAAAGAATCTTTTTACAAAACTGAGGTAGAATAAGTCAGTAAATGGAGAAGTACAAAAGGAAATGTGGGCTATTGTGCTGCCAACGACTTCTACGTGTACTTTTAGAGCCGTGACCTACAAAGTTATTGCGTTGGAAGGGATATGTCTCACCACTATAATATTAAATATGTAATCTTTTTATTTACAGCTACACCTGAGTTTTGAGCACAGGATTCCCATAGAAAACACCTCTCCTAGCTTTAGTAAAGCCCTATGGCCTGTACTTGACGTTTTCAGAGATTACAACAGACAGGAATCTAAATGTTCATTGATTGCGTACTCGGGTACTTTGATGTGGCACACAGGGCAGTGGACGGTGACGTGGACCGGAGGATCGTTTGGAACGGCGTCTCCGACCTCCTCTCTCTGCTGCACTGCGGAATTGGCGGACTCACCGACTGTACGCTGGAAGTAATCAAAGATTTGTTCGGAGTTATGCTCTTCCCATGATCTTTTCTTGGCTCCCGAAGGCGTAGTCCCTGATGTCCGGGGGCTGCCAATGATTCCAGGGCTCGGAAAGTTGGATTCAGGCTTTCCGGAGTGCTTGGAACCGGACCCTGAAGTAGTTGAAGTGTGTGAACTTTGGGGAGATCCAGTGTTTCGGAATCCTGAGCTTGCAGCATCTGACCCTAGTTTCTGGTTACTTCCGAAGAGCGTAGAAACGTGACCTGGTGTGCTAGTTGCAGACTTTTGGTTACTTCCGAAGAGCGTAGAGACGTGACCTGGTGTGCTAGTTGCAGATTTTTGGTTACTTCCGAAGAGCGTAGAGACGTGACCTGGTGTGCTAGTTGCAGACTTTTGAGGGCTTCCGAAGAGCGTAGAAACGTGACCTGGTGTGCTAGTTGCAGACTTTTGAGGGCTTCCGAAGAGCGTAGAGACGTGACCTGGTGTGCTAGTTGCAGATTTTTGGTTACTTCCGAAGAGCGTAGAATCGTGACCTGGTGTGCTAGTTGCAGACTTTTGAGGGCTTCCGGAAGCTTTCGACTTTGATTCTGGGAATTCCGTTTTAGCAACGCTTCCAAAATATTTGGAGAGATACGACTCTATAGAGTCAGGCTTTGGCCCTGTGGTGGTGGATGAATGATGGTTATTGATCAGGCTTGTTTTCCCAAAAGGTTTTGTGTCTAAGGCACTAGACGAAGATGCTCCATTACATTTGTCAGGGTTTGCTGTCGTGGCATCTGTGGCAGGTTTGGAGGAACCGGCAGCACTGGCTGCCCTCTCCGGAGATTTGAGGACTATGGCCTGGAAGAGATCTTGCACTGACCTCTGCTTGCCTCTTAAGTCTTTGCCTTTGGAAATCCTCACAGGTGAGCCATTGACGTTGATAAAGGCATTAGTGTTGCTGACAGACTTTCTGCGGGGAACATTCGATGCACCTTTGCTGACTCTTTTGGGCAAGTTTGTCTCAATGGGCCATAGTCTTGGAAGGACCGGAGAGTCAGGGGGAGAGACCAGAGGTTCCGGTGGCGCTTTAGGAGGACTCTGGCTCGGCTTGTTTGTGGAAGTCTGCGTGTTCCCTCCAAGAATAAACCCTCTCCCACTGAATGGAATGACATTTCTGATGTCTTGTAAGCCAGAGCCTGAAACAATACATATAAATTTAATTGTCCAGAAGATCATACTATGTGGCACTATCAAAACAATGATCTTTTTCTTTTCTGAGCCATCACTGGCTCAACCTACGTCATTAGTGGCGGATTTATGGATTTGTGAACAAATAAACAAATTGTGAATCGTCAGTGTTGGCGTCGGCCATTTTATCAGAACCAGGAAGTTACATTGGGGTAGTGAACGAATCTTTTTTTCGTTCAACAAACGAAATGACTCGAAAAAAGATTAGTTCATTTTGATGAACGAGATCGAACAGGAGAGTCACGAATGCTCATCACAGAACAGAGCAAGGCGAGCATTTGTGCTTATAAAACTTAAGGTTTTTTATTTATTTTTTAAATGAGCGATCGTTTCGCTTGATAAGACCCTTATTCATCGTCTGGTGTTGTTTAAAGCTGCACTGAAACTCTTATTTGGACCTTGAACCGTTTGGTGCCCAATGAAGTCCATTATATGGAGAAAATCCTGGAATGTTTTCATCAAAAACCCTAATTTCTTTTTGACTGAAGAAAGAAAGACATGGATATCTTGGATGACATGGGGGTGAGTAAATTATCAGCAAAAGTTTATATTTTTTAAAAGTGAACTACTCCTTTAAGCCATTGATCAATATTTTTGATAGATAAGTGAGTTAAAATACCTTTGTTTATTAAATTAAGGCTCAGGTATACTTAATTGTGCAGTCTGTAAGAACGACAACTAGTGGTCAAAATTGACGGTTCTCCCGCCACCTTCTCCTCAGACTGGACAACGCTCAAGCGGGTTGCCAGTGTAAGCACAAGCAGCAGGAACAAGTGCGATGGACAATGAAAATTGGCAAATTAGCAACCTCAGATTAATTTTCCAATAGTGTTGCCATAGAGTACCATACTACATTTGAACATCATTATTCTAGCAGAAGTGGTATAGAAATTTCAGACCTATTTTTTCTTTTTATGTTTTCTATTTAGCATTAGCTGGTCTAATTTGCTTATTTTAAAAACTATGCAATTTTGTATGAATAAAAGTCAATTTATACATTGTTTAATAATGTGGTAATAGCGAATGGATCACCTGATGTGCTGCTGGGAGGCTTTGAACTCTTAGAAACACCTGTAATGCTGCTGGGAGGCTTTGAACCCTTAGAAATCTCATTGGAAGGATTTGTGTCTTTCTTTTTGTCGCCTTTGCCTGTTTTCCCATAATTCTCTGGCTCTTTGATTTTGGTGTATGTTCCACCGCAGGTCCTTTGGTGCTCAGTCCACCAGGGATCTCTGGCCGAGGGAGGTCTGTTCATCGCACGCTTTACGTAGCCAAAGAACGGTCTGCGATTCTGACAGGGTCCGTTACAGCGCCACCAGTGCTGCCGGTACACGTCAACCTCATCGTGAAACGAGTGATATATCTGTGAAAAGAGAAGCAATACACAGAGATTGGTGTCATAATGTTCTGCTAGTTAAGTCGTCATGTATAATGTTTCTGGGTCCAAACCTCTTCTCCATTTCAAGTGAGAACACTTTCTCAGCAATCATTTATGAGCACTATTCATTTATAGCAGATCTACACCCACCCAATGATTATTAGGATCACCGGTTCAATTTTCTATTAATGCAATCATCTAATCAACCAATCACATGGCAGTTGCTTCAATGCAGGGGTGTGGTCCTGGTTAAGACAATCTCCTGAACTCCAAACTGAATGTCAGAATGGGAAAGAAAGGTGATTTAAGCAATTTTGAGTGTGGCATGGTTGTTGGTGGCAGTGGAATGGTGTGAAGAATGGTGTGAAAAGGAAAAAAAACATCCAGTATGCGGCAGTCCTGTGGGCGAAAATGCCTTGTTGATGCTAGAGGTCAGAGGAGAATGGCAACTTTGACTGAAATAACTACTCGTTACAACCGAGGTATGCAGCAAAGCATTTGTGAAGCCACAACACCCACAAACTAAAGGCGGATGGGCTACAACAGCAGAAGACCCCACCGGGTACCACTCATCCACACTACAAATAGGAAAAAGAGGCTACAATTTGCAAGAGCTCACCAAAATTGGACACTTGAAGACTGGAAAAAATGTTGCCTGGTCTGATGAGTCTCGATCTCTGTTGAGACATTCAGATGGTAGAGTCAGAATTTGGCGTAAACAGAATGAGAACATGGATCCATCATGCCTTGTTACCACTGTGCAGGCTGGTGGTGGTGGTGTAATGGTGTGGGGGATGTTTTCTTGGCTCACTTTAGGCCTCTTAGTGCCAATCGGGCATTGTTTAAATGCCACGGCCTACCTGAGCATTGTTTCTGACCATGTCCATCCATTTATGGCCTCCATGTACCCATCCTCTGATGGCTACTTCCAGCAGGATAATGCACCATGTCACAAAGCTCGAATCATTTCAAATTGGTTTCTTGAACATGACAATGAGTTCACTGTACTAAAATGGCCCCACAGTCACCAGATCTCAACCCAATAGAGCATCTTTGGGATGTGGTGGAACGGGAGCTTCATGCCCTGGATGTGCATCCCACAAATGCATCCCACAAATCTCCATCAACTGCAAGATGCTATCCTATCAATATGGGCCAACATTTCTAAAGAATGCTTTCAGCACCTTGTTGAATCAATGCCACGTAGAATTAAGGCAGTTCTGAAGGCGAAAGGGGGTCAAACACAGTATTAGTATGGTGTTCCTAATAATCCTTTAGGTGAGTGTATAAGCAAAGTTTATATTACAGTCTTCAGGCTCATGACATCTCCAATATTTTACCAATTCATAAAATATGAATCACTGTTTGGTCAACTGAGATTTCGGTATAGAGATAAAGCTTAGATCACCGTGAGTGTATATCGGCACCGTTTGTTGTTTGCTTTTGGGATCTGACACGTGACGTCAGACTTAACAACTGGATATTGTTTAATAATCTGATCTGTTCACAGTCTTACAGTGATTTTGGTGCCGCTTGCTTGGTTGATTCTGTCCATGTGTTTGCAGAACTCTGGTCCGTGACCATCTCGATCTGTGTTGTTTTGAGTCACAAAGAGAAGAGCGTGGATCATCTCATGGAGAAGAGTCTGTGGAAAGAAACATTAACATTAAAATCAAGCTGCAACTGATCATGAAATACATTTAGGGCACTTGAGTTTAAATTTTTTCTCACATAAATGTATAAGGTGGGACATGTTATTAGATTAATGATTTAGAATGGGGTGCATTTTAGAATGGGGTGCATTGGTGCCTTGTGCACAGTAAGACCAAAAGCCTGTGCTAACCCTGTAATGCCTGACATATGAAATGATATAAATCTATTTTTTGTTTTTAAATGGAAGAGTTTATTGAACCTTAACACAAAATATAAAAAAGGTATGCATGTTTTATGTTGAGTATCATTTTTGATAGAATATGGCTTAATAAATATGATATATCTCGTGAGAATACTGAGTTCACACTCGTCTCTAGGAAAATAATGCCTCAATTTTATTCAGTGGCTCAAACTAAGCAAAAATGTGCAATTTGTCATTTATATGGTCAAAAAGTAAAATGAAATTATGAAAGCTTGTAAGGTAAATAGATGAGATTTTATAACTGAATGGCAGAACACTTTCATAAAATGCATTTAAATATCAATTGCCACTCTTTATCTTCCAATACCATAAAAGATTATATTTAAATGCTTAGTTGAAAATGTTTCTAATATATATATATATATATATATATATATATATATATATACAAGTAATCCAAGTTGTGGAATCCAGTAAATATTCATCTTGAAATATTATGATTACAATATTGAAGTTTATCTCACATTATTTAATAAATATCATTAAATATATAATTTCACAGCACAAAGATTTGAAGGTAGACATTTTTACAATACATTTTTGCTAAAGGGTTTTTGTTTTGCTGAAAAATCTAAACTACATTAGGTTAAGAAATTTTCATTTTGACTTTAAAAGTGAAGAAAGTCACATTTATCCAACCTGTACGAGATCTTTGCGGGGTCTGAGCTTCAGGAGAGGTTCACTGAGTCGAATAGAGCACAAGCCTCCTCTTCCCTCATAAGAGCAAACACCAGCACACCTGAGGGAATCAGATATCAGACAGTGATTACACTAGTCAAAGTCATCTATCTATCTATCTATCTATCTATCTATCTATCTATCTATCTATCTATCTATCTATCTATCTATCTATCTATCTATCTATCTATCTATCTATCTGTCTGTCTGTCTGTCTGTCTGTCTGTCTGTCTATCTATCTATATATCTGTCTGTTATCTGTCTGTCTTTCTACCTATATGGCTATCTATCTATCTGTCTATATATATATTATAATCTGTTACACTGTTATTTTTTGCAATTAATTTAATTTGTACATTTCAATTTAAGTTGTTATAATACTTTGTTATTATTGATGTCTTCACTATTATACTATGTGTTACAAGCTTTGGCAATATTGTAATATGTACAGTCATGCCAATAAAGCAATTTGAATTGAATATATATATATATATATATATATATATATATATATATCCGTCTGTCTATCTATCTATATGGCTGTCTATCTATCCGACATCTATCTAAATACTACCTGTCCATCTATCTGTCCACGTATCTATCTGTCCATGTATCTACCTACCTATCTACCTATCTATCTACCTATCTATCTATCTATCTATCTATCTATCTATCTATCTATCTATCTATCTATCTATCTATCTATCTATCTATCTATATATCTGTCTGTTATCTATCTGCCTTTCTACTTATATGTCTCTCTATCTGTCTGTCTGCTATCCGTCTGTCAATATATATATATATATATATATATATATATATATATATATATGTCTGTCTGTCTGTCAATCTATCTGGCTGTCTATCTATCAATCATCTATCTATATACTATGTCTATCTATCTATCAATCTATATATATATATGTCCATATATCTACCTATCTGTCAATCTAACTATCTATCTTTCTACCTATATGTATATCTGTCTGTCTACCTATGTCAATCAATCTATATATATATATATATATATATATATATATCTGTCTATCAATCTATCTGTCTTTCTATCTATCCATCATCTATATATCTGTTTATCTATCTGTCAATCTATATATGTCAATCTTTCTACCTATATGTCAATCTATCTACTATCTATCTGTCAATCTATATGTTTGTCAATCTACCTATCTATGCATCCATATATATATATATATATATTATTTGTTTAGCTGAGCATTAAAGTGTCTCTTTTTGAAGTGTCTCAGTGAGCATTACAGTGTCTCTCTACAGTGTTACTCTTACAGTGTCATCCTCGGGCTCCACTTGACCTCCACCCCGCTGAGTTTCCCCCAGAAGAACCTGTCGTTAAACTGCAGGAACATGGCTCTCACGTCCGGGTTGGGGTCCAGCGTCTCCCACGACTCGTCCACGATGGACAGCGGTCTCTCAGGTCTGGGTCCGGGCTGAGAGAAGGGAATCACAGCAGAGAAGTCAATCTTACGCTTTTTACTGGACGGACAGTCTTCATCACTCCATCCAGCAGCCGATGTCTCCAGATCAAACTGCTCTTGTAAACGAAGAGCGAGTAAAAAGTCGTCATCCTCCATCTTCAGCCTTCTTTAGTGCAAATAACGTTAGAACAACTGGATGACAACGTCAACCAGCACAGAAACTCCACATTAACATTATAACATTAATCACGACCAACGAAACTCCCACCTCATACATTAAAGGGTTTAGTATAAAGTTCGGGCTAATCGAAGGTTTTCATAAATGTCACGATCTTGATTAACGTCTCGATTTATTTGAAGGAATACTGACAGAGCATTTCCACTAGAGACCTTTGAAAAAATAATTGTTGGCCAACCAGAAAGTCACACAGTGTGTTTTGGAAAGCTGGGAAATGTATTTCTATTTTTAAAATTGGTAATGTACATGAACAGAGAATATGTGGATATTACAACGTGCAATGCCCAAAAAGATAAAATAGAGTTAAAAAAATAACGTTGTATTCTACAGTTATTACGTATTTCTTACGTAAACCGTTGACCAATCAAAACAGTTGCACGGAGTTAATGTAGCCAGTACTCAAACAAAACAAATAGTATAATTAGTATTTTGATAAATAATTATTCTACCCGATATTAAAGTTTGGTCTGTAAATATTTTCCTTATCAACACGGGGTAATTTATTCATTTTACTCTGTTATAAACACATCCTACAAAAGAGGTGGTGCAGATTTTTGGTCTTGCTGTTTTACTCAAATTAGCACAATGGCATATTTAAACATCTATATATATACTCTATATTTGTGAGATATGTTTGTAATAACGTGTATGAAATAAAACATATGTTAATATGTCTGTTTTTAATCAAAGTATTTGTTAAATCTCATAGGCATATTACCATGGACAACAACAACATAATGCATGTAAAATACACCCAAATGAAAACAACTACGGGTTGCTAGAGGCACATTTTATTAGCATTTTTAAATTATTCAAACAAATAAGTGCGTGAATCTTTGTTGTTGTGTATTTTGAAACGTTCGCTCTTCACGTGATGTGAGTGACGTCACGGGGAGGTGTCGCGAGTCTCCTGTAACGAGGAAGCGCTCTCTCTGCAGCTGTACTGCAATGACTAGCTGATTTACACATAATTATATTCACATTTGTGTTTCTTTTATACATCGGCTTTCGCCGTAACACCAAGAAAAAATGGCAGACACCGGAAACCGTTTGCGTAAGTTGCTGGAATCCCCTAATTTTGACCCTCAGTCGTACGTGAAGCAGCTCTCGCAGCAGTCCGACGGGGACCGAGATTTACAGGAACACCGTCAGAAAATACAAACACTCGCCGACGAAACTGCACAAAACCTGAAGAAAAATGTTTATAAAAACTACAGGCAGTTCATTGAGACAGCCAAGGAGATTTCATACCTGGAAAGTGAGATGTATCAGCTCAGTCACATTCTCACCGAGCAGAAGAGCATAATGGAGAGCATTACACAGTCTCTCCTATCCACAGATAAAGACGAAACAGCCAAAGAAATGCTCACAGCCTTCCCAAAGGAAACAGAAGAGGTCAAACAAAGAACCCTAACCACGCTTTTGGAAAAAGTGGAGGGATGCAAGAACATCATGGAAACCCCCGGCAGATATTTGGTCTACAATGGAGATCTTTTGGAGTATGACGCAGACAACATGTCACAGATCCAAAAGGTCCATGCGTTTCTGATGAACGACTGCCTGCTAATCGCAACCTGGCTGGCGAACAGACGCGGCGCTGTGAAATACAAGTACAGTGCGTTGTACGACCTGGAAAGCTTTGCGGTTGTAAACGTAAAAGACAACCCTCCGATTAAAGACATGTTCAAAATCCTCATGTTCCCTGATAGCCGCATCTTCAAAGCTGAGAACAGCAAGATCAAGAAAGAGTGGCTGGAGATCCTGGAGGAAACAAAGAAAAACAAAGTGGCGAAAGACAAGCACACAAAGGAAGAGGAGGTGCCGACGTCGCCGGTCAGGCAGGACATCTCCACGAACCCATTTGAAGATGACGAACCACTAGATTCAGAGGAACTGGTGGATCTGAGTCCCGAATGGATCCAGGAGCTTCCGGAAGACCTTGACGTTTGCATCGCTCAGAGAGACTTCGAGGGCGCTGTTGATCTTCTAGACAAGCTAAACGAATATCTGAAGGAGCAACCGGTGAGCCCGCGGGTGAAGGAGCTCAGGGTCAAGGTGGAGGAGCGCGTTCGGCAGCTGACGGAGGTCCTGGTGTTCGAGCTCTCGCCCGATCGCTCTCTCCGCGGAGGACCTAAAGCCACACGGCGAGCCGTATCCCAGCTCGTCCGCCTGGGCCAGTCCACGAAAGCCTGCGAGCTCTTTCTGAAGAACCGAGCCGCGGCCGTCCAAACCGCCATTCGCCAGCTTCGCATCGAAGGAGCCACGCTGCTATACATCCAAAAGCTCTGCAACATCTTCTTCACGAGCCTGCTGGAAACCGCCAGGGAGTTCGAGACGGATTTCGCGGGCAACACCGGCTGCTACTCCGCCTTCGTGGTCTGGTCTCGTTCGGTGATGAAGATGTTCGTGGACGCCTTCAGCAAGCAGGTGTTCGACAGCAAAGAGAGCTTGTCCACCGCCGCCGAATGCGTGAAGTTCGCGAGCGAGCACTGCAAGCAGCTGAGCGACATCGGCTTGGACCTGACCTTCATTTTACAGTCTTTGCTCGTGAAAGACATCAGGGCGGCGCTGCAAAGCCAGAAAGACATCATCATAGAAGCGACCAAGCATCGCAACTCTGAGGAGATGTGGCGCAGGATGAACCTGATGACTCCTGAAGCCCTGGCCAAACTCAAGGAGGAGATGCGGAGCTGCGGGATCGGCGGCTTCGACCAGTATACGGGAGAAGACTGCTGGGTCAACCTGAGCTACACCATCGTGGCCTTCACCAAGCAGATGATGGCGTTCCTGGAGGAAGGGCTGAAGCTGTACTTCCCAGAGCTGCACATGGTGTTTCTGGAGAGCCTGCGGGAGATCATACTGGTGGCGGTCCAGCACGTGGACTACAGCCTGCGCTGCGAGCAGGAGAGCGAGAAGAAGGCCTTCATCCTGCAGAACGCTTCCTTCCTGCACGAGACGGTGCTTCCCGTTGTGGAGAGGAGGTTTGAGGAGGGAGTGGGGAAACCAGCCAAACAGCTCCAGGATCTGAGGAAGAGCTCTCGGACTGTCAGAGTCAATCCCGACAGCACCATGTCCGTTGTTTAAAGGGGAATCAATGAGACTGAAGATGCACTACCATAGAGGTCTCAATGCATTTCATGAAGAACTCTCATATGACTCGTTGCTGGTGTCGTGATGCACTCCTAACTCTCACTGAAAATACGAATTCTGTCATTATTTACTTGCTTTTGAGTCAAACGTTTGTTGTAAAAAAAGAGAAAATTAATTTTTTTTTTTTTGAATGTCATCCAAAAATCAGAGGTAATGGCATTGAATCAATGTTACAATGTGATGTTGGTTCAACAAAATAAGAATTTAAAAAATTCTTACAATTGTCAAATGGCTTAAAAAATTAGTCAACATAGTCTTAAAGGAGTAGTTCACTTCTAAAAAAAACTTTTGCTGATAATTTACTCACCCTCATGTCCAAGATCCAAGATGTCCATGTCTTTCTTTCTTCAGTCGAAAAGAAATTGAGGTTTTTGATGAAAACATTCCAGGATTTTTCTTCATATAATGGACTTCATTGGGAACCAAATGGTTCAAGGTCCAAATGAGAGTTTCAGTGCAGCTTCAAAGGGCTTTAAACGACACCAGATGATGAATAAGGGTCTTATCTAGGACCCTTCGAGTCATGACTCAAAAAAACATTTGTTCATTTTAATGAATGAGTTCGAACAGGAGAGTCACGAACGCTCATCACAGAACAGAGCAAGCTTATAAAACTTAAACTTTTTTATTTATTTTTTTTTTTTAAATGAGCGATCGTTTCGCTAGATAAGACCCTTATTCATCGTTTGGTGTCGTTTAAAGCCCACTGAAACTCTCATTTGGACCTTGAACGTTTGGTTCCCAATGAAGTCTAATTATATGGAGAAAATCCTGGAACGTTTTCATCAAAAACCTTAATTTCTTTTCGACTGAAGAAAAAAAGACATGGACATCTTGGATGACATGGGGGTGAGTAAATTATCAGCAAAAGTTTTTTTTTTTTTTTTTTTTAAGTGAACTACTCCTTTAAAACAACAGCATATGGGTTTGAAATATATAGAGGGTGAGTAAATAATCACAAATAGCAATTTTATAACACTTGCATTTCATAATTGTATTAATTGTGCTTTATGTTGTTTAATCATTTATAACAAACTGTATATTATTAAAGTAAATGGAAATTAATATCGCCCTACATGTTGAAATATAAAGAATATAACCTACCTCTTCATTTGTCATTTCAGTCAAGCAAAAAAAAAAAAAAAAATTGAGGTAGACATGAAAACACTTATTTTTACTGCCCTCTTTTGACAGTTTATAAACTTGTAAAGATTTGTAGAGAGACTTGTAAAAGAGCAAAGTACATGAATACGTAGCGTTGATTTGATCCTGTGCTCCATGTCTGAGCTTTTACATGTAGTGCCCCCTGCTGTACCGGGAATTGTTTAATAAAAGGAAGGCTCAGTTCAAAATCCCAAAGCCTAGTCTTGACAACAACCCAGAGTTATTAAAAATATTCCCCTTTCATCTGTTTCTCTTTCACACTGCTGTTTCTGTTCTCTGTCAGACTGCATATGCTTGATCAAATATTCCCAAGACCTTTTTGTATTATGTTTGTGTTGTTTTTTTTAAACCCTCTTGACGCAGACAGGATGATAATGTGAGGAGAAGGTTTGATGATATGAGACTTCGATGGATTTAAAACAAGAACTTTAATGCATCAGTAAAATCTAACCTGGTTATTCGATCCAGTATGCATCAGCCTACGGGTTATGACAAGAGCTGATTTTTTCTTTGGCAAACCCCCAGCATAATCTCATGGATCAGTCTCGCGCCTCTGAACAACGCGACAGTGTGAAAGAACAATAACGTCTGCCGTCGCTGCCCTCATTGTCAAACCAAATACTCTGCACTGTTCTTTTAGATTACATTTCACTGGACATTAGTCTATTGAAAATTATTTTGTGATTTATGCATTTTCTATCCTCTCTCTCTCTCTCTCTCTCTCTCTCTCTCTCTCTCTCTCTCTCTCTCTCTCTCTCTCTCTCTCTTTCTCTGTATATATATATATATATATATATACTGTGTGTGTGTGTGTGTGTGTTAGCGCATGTATACAGTATACACACAGATATATATATATATATATATATATATATATATATATAATATATATAGGCCTATGTACATTAAAGAGAAACTTTAATAGGCGTTAATCGGTTTGACAGGACAAATATATGTGTGTTTGTGTGTATACTGAAAAAAAATATAGATAGCCTGTTCAATCATTCAATTAAGTAAACTATTTTAATAAAAAAAAAATGTAAACAATATAATTAAATATAAAACAGTACAGTAAAACGGGCCCCAAAACAAAAAATACCATAATTTGTAGCCTGATGTGTAGGCTACATAAGAAAAATCGTTCACTTTAACTTACCGTTTTGCCTTTCAAGAAAAAAAAAATATGCCTAATAATTAAAACTGCTTTATAGAAATACACAATATTTATTTGTATATCAATGCAGTAATTTCCCCATTACCATTCAATCCTCAAATAACGGGTCTGTGTGGGATTATGGTGAAGTGCTCATTTATTGTGTGCTGTAATTAGATTGTGTGGGCAGAAGGATGTCGATGCTCGCTGTGATACATTCCTTGCCCTGATTATTTACGGCCACTCACAGAAACAGGCGACTGGTCAGCCCTCTCTCAGATGCCTTCACAATTACAACGCCTGTCCTCCTTTGACGGGGTTGTTTACACACGGGCTTCTTTAAATTGCAAATTAGGCTTTTTTCCCCTCAAACCCATGACCCTGGACTACGGGACGATAATACAAATTCTTCTCGCCGCATTTAATTAGCGGCATTAAGGGAGTTGTAGTTTTTAAGAGCTCAACTGAAACAGCGGGTCCGGGCAGAGTGACTACAACACCCAGAACTGTTCTCTCAGCGCGCATGCGCGGAGCACGTAACGGAGCTGTCCGCGTCTGGTAGTGCTGCTCTGATTTCATTCAACGTCTGCGCGTGTGAACGTGTTTATGGACGCGATGGAAGAAGAACTGAAATGCCCGGTTTGCGGTTCTCTCTTTAGGGAGCCTATTATTTTACCGTGCTCGCACAATGTCTGCCTGGCGTGTGCCCGTAATATCATCGTGCAGACCCCGGAGGGAGAGACCCCTCCGCAGAGCCGAAGCTCCGGCACCTCGGACTATGATTATCTGGACATGGACAAGATGAGCATGTACAGCGAGACGGACAGCGGCTACGGCTCATACACGCCGTGCCTGAAGTCCCCCAACGGGGTGCGAGTGTTCCCGCCGGCACTGCTGCACCGGCACTGCTCCATCACCTGCCCTCTGTGCCACCGCAGCGTGTCGCTGGACGAGCGCGGGCTCCGGGGACTCCAGCGCAACCGGCTCCTGGAGGCGATCGTGTCCCGCTACCAGCAGAGCCGCGCCGCCTCCGTCAAGTGCCAGCTGTGCGACCGCAACCCGGTGGACGCCACGGTGATGTGCGAGCAGTGCGATGTGTTTTACTGCGCGCCGTGCCAGCAGCGCTGCCACCCATCCCGCGGACCGCTGGCCAAACACCGGCTGCTGCCGCCGACTCACGCGCAGGCGGGCATCGCGCAACCGGCCGCAGGCTCCGCGCGCAAACAGGCGACGTGCGTGGATCACGAGTCGGAGAACTACAGCATGTACTGCGCCAGCTGCCGGAGCCCCGTGTGTTACCAGTGTCTGGAGGAGGGCAAACACGGGAAGCATGATGTGAAGCCGCTGGCAGCCATGTGGAAACAGCACAAGGTAAAGGACACACTGTGCAATTGTGACTGTAGTACAGTTGGGGAAACCATGCTAGCTACTGAAATTCATGTTACTCCAAGGCATTTCCATTAATACTATCATTAAAATAATAATAATAATAATAATAATAATAATAAAAAACACTTGGTACAGTACCAAAAAAAGTTCCAAAAGAAATGTTATTATGTTGAACTAAGGATTCATATTTAGTGGCCCTTATAATGGGAGTGGATGGTACCTGAGATTTTGAAGCCCAAAAAAGTGCATCCATCCATTATAAAAGTAACCCATACGCCTCCAGGGGGTTAATAAAGGCCTTCTGAAGTGAAGTGATGTTTTTTTTGTTTTGTTTTTTTGTGAGAAAAATGTTAATAAAATTATCAATTATAAAATTATAAAATTAAAATGTAAAAAAAAAATTTTTTTTTAATAAAATTATAATTTTATAAACTATAATCACTGGCTTCCGGTAACGGCCGTATGTGAGTCTAGTTCCGGCGGTGATTATAGTTAATAAAATTATAAATATACAGGTTATTTATATATATATATATATATATAAGTGAGGCAATTTTTGTAAGAAAAAAAAAAAAAAAAAAATATATATATATATATATATATATATATATATATAACCTGTATATTTATAATTTTATTAACTATAATAACCACCGGAACTAGACTCACATACGGCCATTACCGGAAGCCAGTGATTATAGTTTATAAAATTATAATTATGAACATTAAACACATTGCTTCACTTCAGAAGGACTTTATTAACCCCCTGGAGTTGTATGAATTACTTTTATGATGGATGGATGCACTTTTTTGGGCTTCAAAATATAAGGCTGTATTCACTCCCAGCCTATATTAAAGCTTGGAAGAGCCAGGAGGTTTTTTTTTTAAATAACTCTGATTGTGTTTGGCTGAAAGAAGAGATGCTTGTTTGAGTGTGAGTAAATTATGGATGAATTATGGATATTTTTGGGTGAAATAACCCTTACCATTTAAAAAACAAACAAACAAACGGAAAAAAAAAAAACATTTGTGCAATGGAAAATCTCCATGGATGTTAAAGGTTCATCATGGAACCATCAATATCAATAAATAACTTTTATTTTCAAGATATGAGTGGAAAGATTGTATATTGAACCTTTTCATGACTCCAAACATGAGGTCGCATTTAGGCATACACCTTTATTTCTAAAAGTGTAGTGTTATTTATATTAGCATGCAATATGGTGACCATTCATACCAAAGTATGCATTTCCACCTGATACTATCACTATATCATTGTACCACCACAATACTCTAGGGTTTTCTCTTCACAAAAAGACGAAGTAGTTCAAAACATATAGCTGTGATTTTACGCTAACAAACACATGTGGTGCAGGAGACGCTTCACATTTGGGTTTTGACTTCTTAAGCATCTTCCTAAACACTAACACAACCTTAAATTAGACTAAATCACTGTCCACTCTGGGATTTTACTCATGCTTGTCTTTGTATGTGTGAGTAGGTCAGTGTAAGTGACTTATGCTGTTGTACAGTGTGTGTGTGTGTGTGCGCTGCTGTGATGTGGAAATTGAGGAAAGCTTATGTGAGAATCACAGTGTGTGTGTGTGTGTGTACAGTTTTATTGTAGGCGGAGAGGAACAGTGTGAGTGTGTATGAGTCAGTCTAAATTCCTCCCTCCCGCTGGGCCTTTTTTTCTTCTTCATGCACTTTAATAGAGCCGGAAGAACAGATAATATGACGCATATTGCATGAAGCTGTCAGATTGATGAATTAAACGAGAGCACACCTTTAGCCCCGAGTTTAGCCGGGATCTCTCTAATCCCCAGGACGGGGGCTTTATCGTTTCGTGCCATTCTGCTAGTCATTTACCAACCAAAAATGGGCTGTAAATGATGAAGATGGGACATATATGTTGATTTTAGTGAATAAAACATTAGGTTGGAGATTTAAGTATTGATGTCTAATGATTCCCATCCATTATGATATTTCAGAAGAGAGAGATTAAACATAATAGCTTGCTGTGCATGGGACACACACATACTGGACAAAGAGAGACGTGAAGATGCAGATATATAGAAATATTCTCTGTTAGGATGGATAGATGCATATAGGTTGAATAAAACATATTTAAATAAGATAGAAGAAATAAATGTGAGATACACAGCCACATTTTGGTACATAGTCACAATTACAATAAATAAAGTCACAGTTACAAGATATAAAATCATAATTATGAAAAATAAAGTCACAATTTGGAACCAAAATGTCACATTGTGAAATATAGTTACAATTATGCTAAATCACTGTAAAAAACATAAAGGGATATTCTGAGAAACATATTACAATTACAAGAAATAAAATGCACATTGGGAAATATAATATAATAAAGGCACAATCTAGAGATATGTCACAATTTTGCTAAATAAAGTCACAATTGTGAGAAATAATGAGACGCACGTCTGAATATTTGCCACATCGTACTTGTCTTCACCTTTTTTCGTTTTTACTTGTCTTAACCTGTCACCACTTCAATTTGTCTACAGTGTATTGATTTATTGATTTATTGACTTATTTATTTCCCTGTGCAGTGTATTTGTGCTGCTCTGGAACTCCTGCTGATGTCTGTACACACACTCTTATAGTAGATTACTATTAGCTGACCCTTAACCCCTGAACCCTGACCTCTTCCCTAAACACTAGCCATCACCCTGACCCTGACCGAGAGAGACATCTGTCCCCTAAATAGTGCAGAGAGTCAAGAGGATTCAGAAATATTCATGTCGCTTTAAATGTGTGCTGCAAGTAGATGACTTTATATGTGTGTGTGTGTTTAAATATATAGGGAGGCTGGGGCTAGTTGTCACACTTTTGTACATTGAAGTCTTGGCTAAAAAGCTGCTGTTGCACACAAAGAGACAAAAAGGTCACATGATGACCTTACACTAAAGACCAACAACGTAAATTACTGTAATTTATTTGTTTTTCGCAAATTACATGTATGCTTTGGGTTTAAACCTTTATATAGGCCTATTAATTATTTCTTTTCCTTTTTTTTAATGAAGACCATACACCATGCTTTATATATTTTCTTTAGACATACTGTAAGACAACATGTTACTTAATGTAGGTAAATACATTTTTTTTATTTCACCATAAACAAAAGCTATACTATTAAAGTGGATTTTTCCTTTCAGAGAAAACATAACAAATGTTGTTGATAGTCAATGTTTATTTTAGTTAATTTACTATAGATTGTTACCAGTGTTGTAGTCGAGACCACCTCACTCGAGTCCGAGTCGACACCGAGACCAGAGAGAGTCGAGTCCGAGTCAAGACCGAGTCCATAGAGAGTCGAGTCCAAGTCGAGTCCGAGACCAGAGATGGTCGAGTCCGAGTCGAGACCCAGACCAGTGAGGGTTGATTACCTAATTTACTTTTATTTACTTAGAGAAATCCTTTTTTTATTTTATTGAATTTACTTAGAGTTTAAAAAATATGATCAGTTTAGGGTAAAAAGGCCACATAGTAGGTGGTGTTAAAAGTAACTTTATTACAATTTGTCATGCGCAGTTGCGCACTAGAAAATCACCAATCACTGGGCGTGTCAATCAATTTAATGAAATATTTTATTAACATACATTAATAATCATGAAAAAATATTTTTAATTGAACTCGAGTGGACTCGGGAATAATTCCGAGTCCTAAAAAAAAAATGTTCGAGTACGAGTCAATTCCGAGTCCAAATGCACACGAGTCCATGACAAGACCAAGACCATTAAAATATGGTTTCGAGACCGAGTCCGAGACGAGTCCGAGTCTCGAGTACTACAACACTGATTGTTACTTACTGTAACATAAATGTGATGTCTTTTGCATCATATTTTCAGTTATGTACTAAATAAATAAATAAAATCCAACAATTATTTCTACTGTCATCCATAAATGAATAAATAAATAAATACATAAAACAATAAAAATAACAGTAAACACACAGATACAGTATAATATGTTTATATATATATACTGTATATATATATATATATATATATATACTATATCTTTTATATACATGTATAGAGACTCTCTCTCTCTCTCTGAGAGAGAGTCTCTATATGTAAAATATAGTCTTAAACACACACACACACACACACACACACACACATATATATATATATATATATAATATGTTTAAGACTATATTTCTTGTCTGTGGAAATACCAATGGACGTCACTAAAAGTATAAACGAAGTAAAAGTGACTAACACACACGTAATGCAGGAATGCCGCCTCTTTCCGCACATATTCATAAAGCCAATGTGTGGGAATAGCTGTGACCTCCTCCTCCACACACACTTTTATGACACGCAAGAATGGTTTTGCCTCGCACACACACACACACACACATACACACATTCACTCACACACTAGCAGATCGAATGTAGGTTAGATGTTTCAGACTGAAATATGCAGTACCACTCCTCCATATGCCATCACTGTGTGTGTGTGTGTGTGTGTGTGTGTGTGTGTGTAAAGAGTCTTTTTCACGCTTTTTCCTGCTGGCTATCTGTGACCAAGGAAACAGCTCAGTACAACTCAGTCCACTGACTCAATCTTACAAACCAGACTTTCAGCGAATAAGACACGCACAGTGTAATGTTTCTTAAAATAAAATGAAACAATCAAAAAAAGAAAACTTTTATGAAAATTATTTTTGTGAAAATCATAGAAAATCACAGAATTAGCATTTTTTTGACTCCGTTCATGTTTACACAGCCCACTAAAGTCAAAGAGGGTTTGATGTGCATCTATTCATAAAAAAACTCAGGAAAATCCATCAAGAGATATATATATATATATATATATATATATACATAGAAAGAGAGAGAGAGAGAGAGCTCCACACATACACCCTCCTACAAACATGACCCGTCCTGTTCCTGCCTAAGTACAGAATCCTGTATCCTAGCGAGTTTCCATGGTTACACATGAATATTACGGCAGTGTTTCATTTTCCCACACAACTGGGAAAAGGACCATCATACACACACACACACACACGCACGCACACACACACACACACACACGCACACAGACTTGTGGTTTCTTCAAACTTGCTGAACAGACAACCTCTCTCACCTCTCCTTTTGCTTCAGTTTCACTTTCGAAAACAAAAATGTCCAGGTCACATGTAATCTCAAGATCAAAACACACACACACACACACACACACACACACACACACGCACACAGTGAAATTATTTCCATAAGATTTCTCCTTGAAGTTCTCACCACTGTAATGTCTTCTTAGCATATATTTACTTTTTATAATTTATTCTAAATCGTAGTAAAACATTATTATAATTCATTTTTTAACAACATACACATACTTGATTTGAAACAGTTCAAGAAATACTATCAGTATTACTAACTATAAATACGTTTTAATTTATAATGTAAATAATATAGCCTATCATTACTGTTAGCATTACAAAAAAAAATTGTCATGAAAATAATGTCACAGAAAAACCTCATAATGGTTTGATATTTTAGTTTTTTTCTTTTAATTGTGGGGTGAAATATGATATGTTCCTGAAAGGTTCGTCTTTAATAGATCTTGAGGTAACTGAACGGTGCAATATGTCTATAAAATATATATTTTTGTTTGCCATGAAAAAAAATATAGGTTGGAACAATGACAGCATTTTAATTTTTAGTTCTTCTTAATCTGTATATTTCAGTTCATACTTGCTTCTTTAAACATATTAGAGTGATAAGGATAAACAAACCCCAGGGCATCCCTTACTGTCTTCAGCACACTACACACATTACACTCATTCCCGATTCCCTCTGACTGCAGTTAATGTCCAGCATCATGAGGAAACAAGCGGGAAAAATGGACTTGACATGCGCGAGCCACCTTCATTTCATTGTTAAGAGCAAGATTTGCTGCACATTTCTTAGGACAATTACAATGTTCTGTCAATTATTCATTTAACAATGATGATGCCAATGACTTTCTTTCCATTTCAAACATCAGAGCAGGGAGATAAATGGAGGAGAGAAAGGGATGCTGTCATCGGTATAGGGAGATTTGTGTGAGCCGGGTGGGTCAGATGGGTGATTGGTTCTGCTGACCTCCAGATGTACAGCATTAATCACACACACACACACACCCGCAGAGACAGAGACAGAGACAAAGGCTCTAGAGCCTAATGAGCTGCTCACGCTGCAAAAATCCTTTTCTTAATCAATCGTTTTACCCCGATTCTTAGAATAAGATCATTTACTTGAAGAATGAAACGTTGTGGACTGTAAGATATTAAAAAACATTTTCAGAGAATATATCTTGATTGAAATAAGTCCCTAGTTGAATCCTAGTAGTATCTTACTTCATTTTTCTTCTCAAGTAAATCAATCTAGTTTTAAGATGTTTAAGCCTCGTTCAGAGACTGTCAGTCCAAATCCGTCTGCATGTCCGATTGAAATCTAAGTGTGAACATTCATTATTTGGTTTGTATGGAAGATTGAATGGAAGGTTGTATCTGCCACAGGACAAAAAATAAAAAAGATAATTGCGCGTTTATATCTCGCAATTCTGACTTTTTAACTTGCAATTGCGAATTTATAAAACGTAAATGTCTCAGACATTGTTATAGCAAACATGCCGAAAGTCGCTGCTGAAACAAGGTGGTGTAGTTGCAAAGTGCCTGACGATAAATAAAATGCTTTGCCTCGCCTTTTTATTGTACTGTGTTGTTAGCTTAGCAACATGCTAACACCAAACTCCTCTGTAGTTTCCAATGTAGACGAGGAGCTCTAATTTGAAACTGTTTTACGTTTTGTCAAATTGGTAGCAAATTTGTATGACCTGTTTATGTCCCACTGAGGGTTAAATTATTATTATTATTTGGTCACTGTAAATAAGCTCGGGGAAGAAGGAGGTGGAAACCAGAGAACATTCAGTGTAAAGTTTCATGATAACATAAATAAACAACAAAACGAAAGTAAGAAGCAGCCCCTCACGGACGACTGCCGCATATAAACACAACATAAAATGTCCCAGGCCTTCACAGACGTCATTCACAGTCATCACTCCTCGGTGGGACTCGAGACCGGTGTGTGGCGCATATGACACACTTATTAAAGGGATAGTTCACTCAAAAATGAAAATTCTTTCATCATTTACTCCTGACCTGCACACATTTCTTTCTTCTGCTTAAAGGGACACCATGCAGGAATTCAGTTTTTGTCAAACAGCGACCCCGAGAGTCGCCGTAGAGTACTTGTATTTAACGTTGCTGTCGTAAATGCCACTCACGCAGAGCATGACATGCCGTGATGTGTTAGGGCGATACGCCCACCATTCAACCCAAAAGAAGTCATATAACCATTTCAATAACTCTTAAAGGGGTCATGAACTGGCTTTTAAAATTGTATTATATTGTTGACTGAGGTCAACTTATGACGTTCGCTTGGTTTTTGCATTCAAAAACATCAAAATGAATAAGTAATAGGCTATTTTGTACCCAAGTTGTGAGCCTTCCTGAAAAACGGTCGGTTTTTATGGGCATGTCGCACTGAAGACTTGGAAGTAAACGGCCACTGCTGTGAGTGGATAACAGTTTTGCATATTATAATGAGTTTCAACTCACCCGTCGGTGCACGTGGGGGAAAACGTCCAATGTTGTCAAATGGCAACCGGATTCGCCCATACATGTTCGACCCAGAGTCCATGTGTTGCACAATTCCTGTCAGATCGAATATAGACGGCACAGCACCGTTCTTTACTCCTAATCGTCTGCAAATCCAGTCTTGTTTACAAAACAATCCTCAGTGAAATAAAGCGAACAGACGACGATGTTTTACCCTCATCAGCTGGAAAGTCATTAAAAATAAAGTTTATCCATGCAGTCCTATTGGAATCCAGAGGAAGCTTATGCAGCGACTGTCGTCTTCCACAACCAGGCACTGCACAATATTCTGTATTGCTCGGTTGAACGATCCGGTTTGTCATCACGAGGTATGCATGTATGTTATTTAGCTATGCGTGTAATGCGCGAATCGGTGGGCGGGGCTAAACCGGCCGTGTTGAAGTAGGTGTTGATCTTCTTCTGTGGGGGTGGTGTTTTATCCCCTTCGACGTCATAGTTTCCCACTTTTAAAAACGAGTCGTTTTCAGAGGCTGGTGTCAATAAAAGCTTTTATTGGACTAACAAGGACGTTTTCAGTTCTGAAACTTACAGGATATTCTTATAATATGATGACCTCTTAGATGTCAAAAACTCAAGGAAAATTTGATTTCTCAGTTCATCACCCCTTTAAGATGTTCAGTTAAGGTAAAAAAAACCCTGCATAGTATCCCTTTAACACAAACAAAGATATTAAGCAGATTGTTGGTAACCAACCAGTTGACTTCCATAGTATTTTTGTTTGCAGATGGAAGTCAATGAGGACCAGAAACTGTCTGGTTATCAACATTCTTCAAAATATCTTCTTTTGTGTTCTTCAGAAGAAAGAAACTCGTATGGGTTTAGAACAACTTGAACTATCCCTTTACCCAGTAGCGGAGTGGCAATCGGGAGAGTCGGGAGTCTTCCCGGTGGGCCGGTAGTGTTTCGAGGCCGCGAGGGCCGGTCTGATAAAATAGAAGATATTGGAAGTTCGCCGTGTGCACTTGGGGCCCAAGCTAAGGGAAGAAAACATTTTTTTTATTTTTTAACATTTTCTATAACGGAGCATATATTTGCACTAAGTGCATGTCTTTACATCAAAAAGACGCCCGTCTTGAAACAGCTTCAGTGGCGTAGGTCGTAGGTCGTGAAGTGTTTGAAAGCAGCTTTTGATGCCCTGAACGCGAGCACATATGTAAAGATGCATGTAAAACCTAACATTAAGATCTCTAACGTTATATTTTTATTGTTATATTGTTAAAAGTATATTTTAACTTACATTACACTATAATGTAGGAAAATTAAAATACTTTTGTCCTAATTTCTTCACTTGCAAGAAAAAAACCCTTGAGCTTTTATTTAGGAGAAAACACCAGATGATCGCGTGAGCAAAGTAATCACGCAGCACAAACTGGATGCTATTCTATGTCAGTTATTATAATGGCGCAAGGCCATATTATGGTTTCAATTTTTTCAGTTTATTGCTAGTTTCAGCCCGACGCAGTTATCATTTTCACGTCCTGTACCACGTTGTTAAATAGCAAATATTTTCAAATTGGTCTGATAATATGAAAATAAAAGTATTACAATGTAAAATGTAAAAGATTATTATTGTGTACATAAAGATATGGTGGAATCCGGCTTGTCCCGTAGATGATCTGCTTGCTAGCTTTAAACTTGCGCACTTAAGCTGATGCGTTTCCTCGCTAGAGAAGCGTTCCGTCTTTCCGCTTGCAAATTCCGCCGTGTAAATAGCGAATCCACCATGGCGCGAGCGCAACTGGCATTTAAAGGCACACTATGCAGCTTTGATGTTTTTGTGAAACAGCGACCCCTAGAGCTGCTGTGATGTACTTACACTGTCGTAAATAACTGTAAATCCCCTGTTACTGCAAAGTCTACTGAACTACTGAAAACACATCCATTACTCATTAAAGCAAACACAGAACGTTCCCCTAACGTTCCCGAATGGTCCCATGAGGTTATTTTTTTGGGAACCATAGAAGAACGTTATTGGAACGTTCCATATAGGTTATTTTTAGGTTCCAATTTTATAACGTAAGGAGAATGTTCCAGGAACGTTCCCTTAACCTTAAGGAAAAGTTCTAGGACCGTTCTGGGAACCAAAAACTAACGTTCCCAGAACCTAAATTTGTTTGATGGGACCCTTCTAGACCATGCGCCGGGTGCGCAGACCCCTTTTCACGTCGTTAAACTAGCAAAAGTGTATTCGGAAACGCCCTGAGTGCACTTGCGCCGTGCGCTTTAGACCATGACCTTAGATCCTTAAAATAGGGCCCAATAAGGTTTGATGGTGGACCTTCATGTTTAGTTTTTTTCCCCTACAAATCATGTTTTCATACAAATCAAAGCTTGTACAAAGCAGTCATTTTAGTAGTGTTTCATATGACATAATTTGACAAGTATCTTAGCATCTAACATCCAAACAACCAAAGACATTTATGGCATTTGAAACAGATTAGCATACAGTAAGTATCAATCTCAAAAAGGACAGATTGCATTGGAAAACAAAGATGGATGTGAAAGAATGAAAGCTTTTGACAAACAGACTCTTCGTTTGACAGCAGGGGAAAGCTCAAGGAGTATCAAGCTAGCATTAGCTGACTCATATTTGTTTGCTTTTTACAAGTCGGTTTCTAATTCATGTCATTGGTGCACATTTGGTTTCATGCACTATATTTCTTGCTAAGCTAATTAAAATATCTAAACCACAAATATTTCAATATTTATGTACAGTCAATATGCCATAATTTGCATTTTAAATGTGTTTATTTTTAAAAAACGAGGCATTGAAGTCGTATGCCAATGAGACAAAGTCAAAGTGATTGCATCTCAAGTGCATTTAGCACTTACTTCAGTCAAGTAGTGATTGTCCTTTTTATAGCTACGCACACAGAGCTGCAGGCGCACACTGTGACTTCGCATCACATTTCTTTGTGGTTTGCATGGTGGTCAATAGTTTTACTGAAATCTCAAATAATATAAGCTAATGGAGAACGTCCCTCCCGGTAAAAGTATGTGACCCAATTTATGGGTGTCTATATCAGTTAGGATGCTGCCTTAAAAAGGTTTCGGCCTATCATGAGGCACTTCACTACATTTTGGAGCAGAGTCAGAAAGGGAGGTAGTTTTGGATGTGTGTATGGGGAAAACGGCCCACTCTTAAGTGCGTACTCCCTGAGGACTCACTATCAAGGTCACTAAAACATCAGCACAGATTTGTATCGTCTTCTATCACTCACTCACTCACACACACACATACACACACGTCCAGCAAACATGCTGATAAGGTAAATGCCCAATTGCCTTGTCAGAAAAATCAACCAGCAGCAGTTATTGAAATGTCCCTGTGATGTCACACACACACACACACTCACACACACAGTGCTCATCTTCCACTGTCTATAAATTCAATTAAATTCATGTCTCGTCAGCTCTTCATCCCGTTGCTCTACTGAAGTAGATAATGGGATAATAGGGCTCCACTTTTCCATGTGATTTCATATTAGCTTCAAGCTCTCCACATTATCACAGAATCACTGACTATGTTTACATGCAGCCAATAACCCGTTCAAAACCGGAATATTAGCAATAACCCGGTCGCGAACGGCCATGTAAACACCGGCAAAAACCCGAATATTGCTCATATCCCGGATTTTAAAAACCGGGATATTATACCTGGGGTACCCCTTTTCTAACCTGACTTTTTGGTCATGTAAACGCGTATTGGCATATCCCCATAGTGATTTGTGTTCTGCGCATGTTCTATTCGCAAGGAATCTTGGTCTTTTGAGTAGAGAAACTTCTCGGCACACCAGAAAATGTCTAATTGAAGACAATTGGCACTGGCTGGTTACTTTCGGGTTCTGGACTGGCTGCAGTAACACGTCTCTGTCCATGCGGGGGCGCTCGCGGTCGAGTGCAGAATGAATGGGAGTCAATGGGGTTTCACCCCCAGAAATCCACTTTTCTCAGGATGTAATTTTTTGTCAAGTAATTTGAAAGTTGCATTCAAAAGGGAGGGCAAAGATAATAAACTCAGCTGAAAATTGCATTTTTAAGTTCACTTATCTGTTCTAAAAATCCGTTCAAAACTGTGATGACGTCACACAATAGCAGAATGCTAGCGTGTTCCGGCCAACAACGGCCTAACCTGTAAGATATCGAAAGGACATAAGTACTCGTTCATTCGACTTTTGGCCTATAATCTATATTGAACTTGCGGAATCAACAATAAAATCTATGTTGATTTAACGACAAGCAGGTAAAAGAGACACTTTTAGCCGTTTAGCCCCATAGACTCCCATTCATTCTGCTCTCGCCCGCGATCACCTCCAGTGGAATTCTAATGGAACTGCAACCAAGATGATACACAACGGGGCTAATAGGAAGTGCCAAGGCTCTCCGTTAGATGGGCTCTGGGCGCACACAGTACACCGGAAGTAAACATGGCGAGACCAGGCAAGACCTATGGGCGAGACACAGCACAGAATACTTTTGGAGCGAGCTCAGTAACGTTACCAGAATCAAAGCGCAAACAAAGACGATCGCTATCTGCCCCGAACTATTCATTATCCGCGTGCTGCTGTTGTTGTTGTCTTTGGATACAGGAAGAAGAATCGGAAATGGCACATATTGCGTCTTAAGGCCAATTTATACTTCTGCGTAGGGTGCGCGCAGTAGGTATGACGTAGCATACGCACAGACGCGTCCCATACCGCGTACCCTTCGCCGTCGCCTGACGCGCACCTCTTCAAAAATGTCGCAACAAAAATGTCTACACGACGCGACGACGCGGACCGCAAGATCGGTGATTGGTCGGCTTGGTAGCATCGCATTTCCTCCTACGCATTTCCGCACGTACCTTCTCACGCATTTCCACCACTGTCTATGATTTCCACACGTACCATCTCCTCCGACGTCTTCTCTCATTTCTGCCTTTCAGTTTTAGTAATTTCACTAAAGTGAACTGTTTTTCCACCTCAATAAGCTCCAACTCCAACATGATCAGCTCTCTTTCAGTCGCTATTGCTTGTAGTAACCTAGCCGTGAGGAATCTAAACACAGTGGAACATTAAAACCCTCCGCCGCCAACTAGCGTTTCGGAGCAGTACTGCAGAGCAACCAAGACCTGAACGCAGAAGTATAAATGCTCACAACGGCGTCGCCTACGTGCGTAGCCAACGCCGTACACTGCGGCGCACCCTCGACGCAGAAGTATAAATTGGCCTTTAAGTTTGTTCGTACGTCTAGACGCTCACCGTGCGTCACCGTTTACATCGGGATATTGCAATTCCAGGTATACTGGAGAAACTCTCTCTGCTCACGCATGTAAACGTCTTATTCCTAATGTTTCAGAAACCCGAATAGTGACCTTAACCCGACCATAACCAGAAAATTGGCTGCATGTAAACTTAGTCAATGTTTCAGTTCAGTATATCAGAGCAGTGTTTTCTACTTTCTACATTTGCACGTATTCTTTTAGCAGACACCTTTTATCCCAAAGTTTATTGTCCAGCTTATTGAGATTGAAATGATAGAGTGGCCCCTAAAATATATTTACTCCTACGCCATATTTAAAAATGAATGTCACTGAGTTAGATAAGAAAATATATAACCAATTATTGGCGTTCACATACACTTTTGAATCAAAACATTTCACAAAAATGTTAATTGTAAACTATATGTTAAAGGTTTTGGGGTCGGTACGGCTGCATTTTGGTCGAAAGACAATGTAATATTGTGAAGTATTATTACAATTTCAATTCTAATATATTAAAAAAAAAATTCAGCATCATTACTCCAGCTTTCAGTGTCACATGATCCTTCAGAAATCATTCTAATATGATCTGCTGCTCAATAAACATTTATTAGTATTATCAATGTTAAAAACAGAGCAGAATATTTGTGTAGATTCTGATGAATATAAAATTCAATAGAACCGCATTTTCTTGAAATAGAACGCTTTTGTAAGATTATATTTTTACTGTAATTTTTTTAATCCATTTTTTCCAAATTAATCTGTGTAAGTGACTCTGACCACATGACCTTTGCATTGACTGGTCAATAAACTACAACTATATCTGTGACATTTTGCACTCCATGTCTGTTAACACTATTTTAACAAAGCAAGGGAATGAATTCAAGCCAATTTCTTTGTTTTGATTCTTTGGCTGAAATTAGTTTGAGTAGTGTGAAGGAGAGGCAGATTGTGCAGGGTCTGTGGACACAAAAGCAGGGGTGAGACGGTGACCCCTATGCATCATTGACCCCAGCAGTGTCCGGGTGTCTTCTTCTCGAACTCAGGCACACCTACTGGGAGAAGTGGGCCATGAGAGGGGTATCTGTCAGGGTCTTGTTAGCAGGCTTGGGCTGCTTTCCCTGGCAGATGGCACATTAATAGAGCGAGGAGATACGTCTGTGTGTGTGCTGCTTGTGTTTGTTTATGTGTGTGTGTTTCTTCCGTGATTTAAGACCCAGTGATCGAAGAAGGCCAGGGAAGGCCCAGAGGAAGGAGCAGGTGGGAATGAAATGTGTGTGCGTGTGCGTGTGTGTGTATGGACTGGTGCCAGGGTCTTTTCCACAGACTTGAGTGATCATTAGTCAAGCCAGAGTCTCATTCTCGGATGATTTTCACCCTCTATTGTGTGCATTATGAAAGCATTGTTTAAAAAAAAAATGTTTGAATCAATCAATTTTCTTGCATAAAATAGACATTTGCTGAAGTTTAGGAATTATCATTTGAAATGTAACAGATTTGTTTCGGATTCCTCTTAACAATTAACACTTTTATTTACAGTTCTTTTTGAATTGTATGTTGGGTACACACCAAAGGATTTTTTTACAGGAAATCTCGCAAAATCTCACGAGACTTCAGAATAGTGAACTTCTCAGATAAATGTTGTGGTAATGCACACTTTTGAAAATTTACCATGGTTTTACTACAAATAAAAAAATAAAACATGGATATTGTAGTTAAACCATGATAACCACAAATTAACCATAGTTTCGCAAATCTAACTAGTATTTATTTGGTTATATAAGTGTTCAATGCGCCTATAATAAAACCATGGTTAATTTTCCATCTCTCTCACACACACACACATACACACACATACACCTATCCTTATTAGTAATGGTTTTATACTGAGCTAATTACATTTTTTGAGCCACACACATCAGGATTTCTGATATTACCCGATCTGTTGTCAAATGTCGGCTAGACTTGAGCTCAAGTTGAGGGTTTTATTAGAGCTCAGATCAGAATTAGATTGTTGGCACACAAAATAGAGTAGGCTAACGTTTTAACGATAAAGAAAACATGATGCAAAGCTTTTGTTTGCTTTGAGATTATCTCAAATCCAAATTATCTTAATTCTGCTGCCTATGGATTATGGAGGTCTGTTAACCCCTGGGCAGAGCTTCTCGTGACTGATTATTAAGTCGGCATATTTCAATAATCTGTACAGACCCAATGCGATACCACCATCATTCAAATATCAGTCAAATACAAAATCTTTCCAATCCTAAAAAATTTGTTTAGACAAATTTGGACAAATGAAAAAGAGTATTTAATTTAGTAATTAAATGTAGTATTAAATATAAATATTTAATTTATATTTATGAAGTGCGGATTGTTTGATAACCTTCAGTTTCAGTGTTATACCTGTTAGACAGGAAGGCACAGGTAAGTATGACGTTTATAATGGGTTCATGTAAGGTTTGTTTTAAGTTCACTTAAATTATAAGTTATATTTTTTAAGCCTAATAAATGTTTAAAATTTGTGTGGTGGGGTGGGGTCATTTTCATCGAGACATCAGTAAGTTAGCAATATTAATATCAGTGCTGTAGGGGTGTAACAATACACAAAACTGACGATTCGGTCTTCCCACGGTTGTAACGTCTCGGTTCGGTTCGGTTTAGAAAGCTAAAATTGCTTCTTTTTTTTTTAAAGTGGTTTAATGAAAAAAATGGTCTTTGTATTTACATTAATTCAATTACAATTAAATGTTTCACAAGGATTAAAAAAAAAATCTGCTAATACTGTAAACTATATAGGGAGCCGCATACTATTATAACATTAAAGGTTGTAGCCTAGACTTTTAACCAAAATTCAGATGCTATTTATTTTTTAGATAAAATAATCAACACACAACACATTGTATGAAAACACGTAAACTGAACATAAGGCAGTTTTTTTGCATTACCTTGTGTTTTTACTCTAATTTGTTATTGAAATATAATAATTTACACTGTTGTCATTTTCATAAACACATTAAATAATCAAGATATCATTAAGAGGGCCAAAACGCCATTTATTGTTTGAATTTCGTGATCAAATAGACAGAATTTGAAAGATTACACCTTGCTTATTATCGAAAGTAACAAAACACGGAGCTTGTTATTTGGTGTAAATGGTGGTTAGGCTACAAAACTGAATTCGTTGTCTACTGTACACATAAAACATCTTATAGGTCCATTGGGCCGGGGCGGGGCATGTTCAGTACGCAATGAGAGTATCGCCATTCGAATCATGAGTTCTGTATCGCGGTTTTTCGGTTCGGTTCGAATATCATTACACCCCTAGCCTACTGGCCTTCATTCATAAACAGATGCCATTAAACAATTATTTTAAATATACGTCTTTATGTTGTTTCTACATAACAGTGGGAATTAAAGCACACATTATTTACATTTTTATTTACACACAAAACATTAATGGCTAACATTTTGACTTTCAATAAAATGATTCTCTAAAAGTCTTGGCGATCGGCTCCTATTAAACGATAAAGAAACAAAGACATTTTTCTTATACATATCTGGCAGAAATGATCATCATAATCAAATTATTTCCTGGTTTTTGCAACACTATAATCCCTAAATGTATGTACATCCATTTTGGAAATGGGATTCAAATCGAAAACATTTTGTGTCCCCCCCCCCACTTCTCAAACCAAACTTACACCCTTGCGTTAAGATGTTGGTTGGGTTGAGCGATGGTTGAAGGAGCTGGGAGTGTTGAGTAGTGTTTGAGGATGGGTGGAAATGTTTGAGGATGTTGAGAATACGGGGTTGAGGATGCTGGGAATGCTTGGTGGTGTTTTAGAATAATGTGTATGTTGGGTGGTGTTTACGGATGCTCACGCTCTGTCCAAGTGATCCTCTGCTCTTTTGTGGTCACCGCTTTGGTACCCTCATAGGCCTGGCCCTCCAGACCTTCACCTGTTCCTCCTCAGCTCTAAGTCTTTGCTGCATCTCCCTTCATGAATCCTTCAACTGCATTTTTCCAGCCTGTTTTTTGAGCATCTGGTACCCGTTCCTCAAATGGGGGTGGTGCTCTGTCAAATGATCTGTTTTATGTTTGAACTTTTATGTTGAAATTCTTGTTTCTTTTTTCCTTCTTGTTTTTTTTTTGTCCTTTGTAGTGTTTTCTTGTTCTCTCATTAACCCTCATGTATTTAAGGTCTGGTTTCCATGTGTATCCATTGTCAGCTGCTTTTTTTTTTGTTGTTGTTGTTTGTCACATTCTCGTTCCTTGAAATCTGTTCATGTTTTGGATTTTTTTTTTCTCGTTCTTTATTAAATATCTGCATTTGGATCCATTGTTTTCTCTTGCTTTCTTGGACCCTGCTTGTTATAAGAATGCTCATTTATGTTGGATCTTTTGAGGATTTTGGGATTGTTTGGGATTGTTGAGTAATGTTGGATTTGCATGGCCAGATCAAGTTCATGTGAGGCCCCTGGTCAGTGGGTCTTTATCTTTCTTTTAGTGCAAGGCTACTTTGGATTGGCTGTCAAAAGTTAAACACACTTCTTTCAGTGTAATGTTTTAGCTATGGCATGTGCGTAATTGCCTATGCTAAGTAGCCAAACCTTGACCCCTTTTGAGTTGGAAGATTTTTGAAATATTTGGGGTATGTTTAAGAATGGAGGCAACGTTGAGAGATATTTGAGGATGTCATGTAATGTTGGGTTGAAAACTCGAAATACTCACGTCATGTCATTTTGAAGCATGTTAAGCATGTGACCCGTGTTTTTGTGTGCAGTGTCAGCTGTCCCAGGCGTTGAATGGAGTGTCTGACAAAGCCAAGGAGGCCAAAGAGTTCCTGGTGCAACTGAAAAATTTGCTTCAGCAGATACAGGTAAATTCTTTGGCTTTGTTGTGTGTTATGATGTTTTAGAAATATGAAAATGATGTAAACTCATAAAATATTAAATGCTTACATAGGAGAATCACTATGTTTTGAACACTTGTGAATAAAAAATTGCCTTCACATCAGAGCAAAAATTAATAACATAATCAAAACAGCCATGCTAGCAGCACTCAAATATTAGCTTGTCCTCTTTGATTTGCGAGTGTTTCATTAAAGATGCAAATGAATATCTCGTTAAAAATGAAGTGGGGTAATTATGATGTTCAGCATGTATCCAACAAACACTCCATATGTCAGATGTTAACATGAATTTTTGTTAGCATGTTTTTGCATTGAACATCAAAGGTTTTCAACCAGGGTTCCATGGGGGTGTCTGTAGGCAGAGAAAACATAAATGAATAAAAATATAAAACTAGTTATATCTGACAAGCTTGAAACCTTATCTCTTGAGCATAATAAAACATAATGTAACGTTGAAAAACAATGTTGGAAAAACATATTGGAAATCCCTGGAGCATGGTTGGACAAACCCTGTCTAATTTAGAGAAATTAAACTGATGTAGCTTAACATTCATTTGTATTGAATACTGATCAATGCAATTGCTGCACACAATCCATACATGCATTTAAGGTCACAAATTTTCAATTGTATTCTGCCCCGATACCTCCAGGATTATGAGCTCTGAGCTATTTTTACTTAAGTGGAGAGTTTAAGCTGGAAGAGAGAGAGAGAGAGATTTTTGCATTTAACACACCTTTATTACACAACATCAAAAAACAAAAACAAAAAACACTACATTAACAAGAAATCTCATAAGCCTACTCAAATTATTAGGCCTTCTCAAATTCTTCCACAAAGTGCAATGTATCATTTTCAACCCAGCACAACATTTTTTGTACACTCCACACCTCTTCAAAGTTTTCACATTTTTTTTTTCATATGCGTTAATGAGCCCCTTAAACCACAATTCAACATTTTTACTACTGCCAGCAATTTCATATTTCCCACTAATATAAACCGCCAAAAAACAGAGATTGACTTGACAAAAAGTTCCAGTCGTCTTTACTCAAATTTTCTCTGCGCTTTTTCAATAAAAAAAATAGACTGTCCTTGTTGATTTAATTTCAACTCTCTGTGCAAGTGCATCAACATTGTCTAATGTGATAACGTGTCAGTCATATAATGGCAAGCAGACTTTGGGACAAACAAGGAGAACTAAAATGAGGATCAATATCAGCGAGATGTTTTTGAGATGCCGAGAGCTAGCGTCCGAGACTGACTTCCACTCGACAGAGAGCTAGCGTCCGTGACTAATTTGGACTTGACAGAACTTCACGAGTCACGAATTTACAGCTTTATAAGACAGGTGAGCAAATGTACATAAAACAAATGAATGTTATAATGTTAGCTTGACATGAGGAAATGTTAGAATATGGTCAGTATATTATTCTTATGTTGATCTAGCTGCTAGTTTGGTATACAAACAAATAGGGCTGGGTATTGTTAGGTATTTCACAATTCGATTCGATTTCAATTCTTGAGGCTTCGATTCGATTCGATTCGATATTGACTTATTAGCTTCGAAATCGATTCAATAATAAGTAAATACACAAGTAATTAAGTGCCTGAGTATATTTTTAAGTAATGTGCGCAGTTTTACCAATGTTAAAGAACAAATTGACCCCAGCATGTTTGTTTCCTGTCATGGTTTATTCAGCAGAATAAAAATGTACAATATTGTACGTGTTGAATTCAAACACAACTGTGACAAGCACTGTACAGTGCTTTAACAACACCTCTAAAGTGCAAGTAACTAAGTAGTAGAAAGTATATTTCTTTCTTCCTATACATTCAAGTTATAAAAGAAATGTAAACAGAAGCACAAAATGTGCATACTCAAAAAAGTGCAATATTATATTCTAATTATAATTTTGTAAACAATAACACCTAATAGCTGATCACACTTAACAGCAATTGCGAGTTATCAGACCAATTCTAAGGGGGAAAAAATACTAACCTTTTTCCCACTCAGAAGTTTATATCTCATAGACTTTATATCATGCATTTCTGACTTTATATCACGCAATTCTGACTTTATATCATGCATTTCTGACTTTATATCACGCAATTTTGACTCTATATCATGCATTTCTGACTTTATATCATGCATTTCTGACTTTATAACACCCAATTGCGACTTTATATCACGCAATTGTGACTTTATATCTCGCAATTCTGACTTTATATCTTGCAATTCTGAGAAATAAAGTCAGAATTGCGAGAGGTAAACTCCCAATTGTGAGGGAAAAAAAAGTCAGAATTGTGAGATAAAAAGTCGCAATTACCTTTTTTATTTTCCATTCTGTGGCGGAAACAAGCTTCCATAGTTCCCGGCTCACAGTGGAATCCAAAATGAGCCCAAACGTCGGCTTTTAATGTTGGCGGTGCAGTCTTGAATCAGGCTTGAACGGAGTGCAGCTGCTGTCCGTCATCGCGCTGTTTTGCTAAGGGCTAAAGCGCGACTTGTACAATGCTGAACGCTCTCACTAGAGTGTAGCCCACAGCGCCGCCACTGGCCTGGATGGCTGAATCGATTCATAGGATTTGATGAATCGATATTGAATTGAGAAGCAAAAAATTGCAATGCATTGATGAATCGATATTTTTACCCAGCCCTACAAACAAACTAACATGTAGAATAACATTATAACTTTCAGCACACATTTAAATGCCGTTTAGTGCGATAGTCTATCGTTATACGAAGTGGAACAGCGCTGCGTTTCCCTCGCAAGTTTAATTCATCTAATAAATTGACCTGTGTGAGTAATCCAGCACTTGCATGTAGTTCAATACGATGAAATTTCCTTATTCCTTTAAATCCGAGGGACTCACGTGTTTTAAACATTATTAGATCCATCAGCTTGACAGCAAGTCCCATCATTCAGCTTGTCACTGCGTCATAAACATACGCCTTTGTTATTGTTGGAAACTGCGCCCTCTTGTGGCCAAAAAAGCTACATATTGTAGCTTTAAGTCTTTAATTGTAACAACTTTGGCTTTTGTTAAAGTTTGCATCAACTTCAAAGTTGTCTCTCCACATAAATCGAGTTGAGCATTAATCAATGGCTCTTCAAAAAACCAATACAGAGACTGGTATGACAATGATCTTTAGACCTGTACCATACACCATTAGCCTGGATGCCACCCCGAACCCCGCCAACAACATTTTTCGGTCGGGAAGTTCGGTCTGGACTCGCTCCATTGAGGAGTAATTATGGTCAGTCAAAAAATGTTCGGCCCAATCAAATTGCTAGGGTGGGCTTAATGCGATGATGGACAGATGATCTGCAAGGACGTAATCATCATGTTATCAAAGAGCGCTAACTGGTTTCCCTCAGAGATGACTGCAGCTGGAGAATTGAGATGTACAGATTCCGCTGTCGCGTCTGTTGTTAAATGAATCGACAGCGCATTTTAATAGATGAACAGAAAACTGCAATCAAGACATTTGTCGATCGGAAAGATATTTTTGGCGTCCTTCCTACATGATTCGGGAAAAGTGTAACTTATCAGCTGGCTCTGATGGTCGCTAAGAAGATGGGACGTAATGAAAAGCCTGTGGTCGTTGTGGTTTCTCCTTTTATCGCACTCATGAAGGACCAAGTAAAAGAAGCAACACTCGTTATTTTACATCTAAAATAAGTAAGTTCTGTAGTTGACAACTGTGCTATGCAAAGTAGTTGACTCACTGCGTTGCTCTGATTGGTTGTAGGTCTACCGACTATCCAATTGAGTGCAGGGGTTTTTTTTTTCCTGGTTTGGTTAAGACGCGCCTCATAATCAAAGCGCTATGGAGCAGTTTCAGACTCACATTCTCACTAGAAGTCAGGCTAATACACCATGCTTTTCTTAAACTTTCATAAAATGAAGAGAGACTTTAATTTAAAACTCCTACAATCTGTCCAAAAGTTATTTCTTCTAAAACCCCACCCTACAACCTTACTTAAAAGACATCAGGCTGGTCCACACCATAAAATAACAACTTGAACAAATCTTAGCCTAAAGGCTACTTTCCTGCTTAAGGTCAACAACCCCTTGGCCACCTTCTTCCTTTGGAAGATACAGATCATTTCGTGGTACCAATGTAATCTATTCTAAAAGAAGCTGATCATCTTGACCTGTATTTTTCCAAGAACCCCTTCAGGAGGCTCTAAAACTGTGAATCTGTGCTATAATGAGGAGGCTACTAAATTATGAATAATCAATGCTCTCTCCCTAAAGGACATTTTAGGTAAAAGCCATTTCCACCTTTCAAGTCTTCCTTCCAAGAATATTTTCCCAGTTTCTTTTCATTATCATTTCATCACCCAAAAATATTCCAAGATTTTTCAGACCTCTTTGTGACCAAACCATTTCACCTGGTAATAACAGTTCTTCATTCCATTTTCCAACACTTATATGCTGAACTTTTGACCCAGTTTACTTCTGCAAATGAGATTTTTGCATAAATGTTAACAATTTCAACCTGCTTGTCAATATCATCCTGTCCACTGGTTTAAACTAAAACTGACTTACTGACACGAAGACTTCATAATAGATAGACATTTCTTAGATATAGCCTAAGTAACCAGAATGACCATTACTAACCTATTTTTGATCTTCGTGACCAAGCTTCAGCTTGTAGCCTACAGCCTAATAAATAACATTTATACTTAGATGTAATGTCATATTTTAAAACCCGACGCAGCATAAACGGAAATTTTACCAGCGCAAACGAAGCACAAACGAATGAGACTATTTTGGGTCTCGTTTGCTCAATATCCACTGTCTCATTTTTGTAAAGTTTGTTTCTGACTACTCTTCACTCCAACTACTTCCTAGTTCTTCATTGTCCACACTCAAATCCAAAAACTCACCAACTTCACTTTCTTTTGTCCACACTCTGACCTTCATTATGACTTTGACACATTTTTGTCTGGACAAGCTCGTACCAAAACCCCTCTTTCCCGCATCCAAAGCTCTCCATTGTTGCAAAAATTACACAATCAAAGCAATCAACTTTGAACTTAAAAGAAATATTCAGTTCATCAATATCACTCCTCAAAATCATATATACTTGTCGGTGAAAAGACACAATGTGTTTCAACATTGGGGATTTGCAGCCTAAAGGAATTTTCTTGAAGAGATAGTTCACTTTGAAATTATTTTTTGATATGTTTTAGCTTACATCAAGGGCATCCAAGATGTAGGTGTCTTTGTTTCCACAGTATTTTCAATTTTGATCTTTTTAGGTCAAACCGTTCTTGTCTGTCAGTCATATAATGAAGACCTATGGGGTCCACCTTAAGTCCAAATTAAACATGATTTAATGACTCGTAAATGTAAGTACACATTGATGGCCTAAGACATGAAACGAGCGGTTTGTGTGAGAAAACGAACAGTATTTATTTCGTTTTTACCTCTTGTAACCACAGCCACGTCCAAGTGATTTGAGGGTGAGGGCGCTTCGGTCTTATATGACTGACAGACAAGAACGGTTTGACCTAAAAATACTGTGGAAACAAAGACACCTACATCTTGGATGTCCTAGAAGTAAGCTAAAACATACCAAAAATTAATTTCAAAGTGAACTATTTAATCGCCCGAAACAAACTGTCCATATTGAGATAATTCCCATTTCAGCGCTTTGTCACTAATAAATGGAGGTACTTAGGAAACAAAACCTTTCTCGCTTGATTGGACTATCATGTTTTCAACCGTCGCGTTCATTTTTTCAATTTTGTCAGCACCGTTCATTCTCAATGCCGAACGAATACTGTGACCAACACCAACCACCGCTCCTACCGCTGACACACATTTTCGACTGAGCACTCAACTCTAACGGCACTTTTATTCATGCTGCCAGGTGAGTAGCTCAAAACTCGCCATGTCCTCATTCGCCATGGCGAACCCAATCTCCCCTTTCTCACCACAATATCCCCAGTGCTTTTTTACGAGACACAGCACAAACAGTGAGAGAAACAACACTTATGTAAACAGACCTTTGAAAATGAAGAAGGGACTCCACAATCACACTCCGATTCACACTCTGCACTCACTCAGCAAACGCCCACACATGCGCACGAGAGAGAGAGAGAGAGAAAGAGAGAGAGAGATTGTCTTTGAAAGCCTCTGTAGATTAAAGTACTCGAGTGTTCAGAGGTTTTCAATGTAATGTGCCATACAGGCACACACAGAGACAAGTCCTGCTGAAGGACCTTATTAGTCTGGTTTCAAGCCTGACCTCTTATTTTAAAATGTACCAGTCAGTCACCAGTCATACTCTTGTCAAACATCTCCTCTTCATTATTTTTGTGTAGAAGATGAAATGACTCAGTCCCATCAGCCCTGTTAGTGTGTGGGTGTATGTCTCACATCTGAGTCACATCCATACTCAAAGTGAATGAACGATTAGTTCAGTTCGTAACTCCTACACCACAGACGATCTCAAACTGATCTTTGCCAGTTTAACAAGATGAACTTTAAAGCTGAAGTGTGTCATTTCTGTGGCACTAGGGGTACAAAAACAGAATACCAAAAGATCCAAATACTCACTCCGTCTTTCATTGCTCGCACAAACTCCAGGACCGAACTTACACCATTGGTTGTTTGCGTGGTCCAGATCTCTTCTGGTGGATGTCGTAGCTACACCATTGAATAGTATTTGTATTCCTGAAGCCTCGTTCCATCTCTGACATACTCCCTGTGGGGCTGTCAAAATGGCTGAAAAACTGAATTTGAATGTTATACTTATTATTATAGAACTATATTCAAATTTAAAAGACATAATTTCAGTTAGGGGGAAACAGATTTCGGCTTGTCTCCTGAGGCAAATATGAGCAAAATATGAATGCACCACATTCAATTGTTTATTCAAAGCAATGAAATAACATGACTGTCTACAAACAAGTGCATATCGTTTAAAACGATGTTTATAATTTAGTAAATTGCATACTTAGGGCCAATCCCAATTCTACCCCTTACCCCTTCACTTTCCCCTAGCCCTACCCCTTCGCCTTCCCCTTGACCCTTGAAACAGAGTGGCAATGCGTAGGGGTGAAAATATTCCCCTAAGAAATGGGACACCACTACGCCTCCGTTAAACGTCATTATAAGTCGTCGCTAGCGCCTACGTCACAGGAGATGCGCTGATGTTTATCACAACTTCCAAGATGCCGTCGACAGCTGCAGTTATCTCAGTCGCGTGGGTTACAGCTATTTTCTTGCATTTATCTTGTGAAGTTCGCAGGAAACAACGGAGACGACGAAAATATGTTGTGGGACTATCGTTAGCAAACTACAGTAATTTTAGCGATTTTTTTTTTTTTTTTTTTTTTTTTTTACAAACATTTCTGTGAAGAAACTGACCGTAAATATGAACACAATATTGAATGTAACATAAAGTCATTACAATACTTATTAAAGCCACAAATACTTACATTTATGGGTCTCCTTTGTCGCTTGGGCAGCCAGCCTGGGTTAGCAGTGACACTTCGCATACCCCTTCGTTTGAAGTGTGCTCCCGAAAAATCTTCGTTTGAAGGGCTATCTGGCCCTTCCCGCTAGCCCTCCCCCTCCAACCAAAAGAGAATTGGGACAACCCTACCTCTTCACATGGACGCGCAAAATGGAGGGGAAGGGGAAAGTGAAGGGGTAAGGGGTAGAATTGGGATTGGCCCTTAATCTTTAAAGTAGTGAGAACGACTTTTAGGTAATAGTGACCCATAACTGATTAGCAGCAGAAGGATTAGAAGTATTTCATTAAGACAGTAATAGCGTGAGTTAGCCAGTTAGCAGGAGATCAACACAATATAAAACTCAAAACTGAGTATTTTAAAACACCATCTTTCAAGAGCAAGCGGTTCGCAAATCCTGCATTGAACTCTGAGAGAAACAGTCGTCAGTAAAATAAAGGGAACACAACAGAAGTTTAGGATTATATTGCTGTGGTATCGTGGTAAAGATTCATTTAAACTACTGATTCTTCACATGCTCGTCCTTGGGCAGTGAATAAAACCTGGCTTTCCCTTCACACAGTAGAGCACATCGTCTTCTGGACATGATGTCATCCAGTGTTTACAGGAATCAGCCAGTGTCTGAGGGCGTTAAAGTTTTCTGCACGTGGAATAAGTGGGCGGGAAATATGCTAATGTTTCGTGTTGACGTCACAACAAAACGGTTTATGACTCGTCTGAAAAACGATTCATTTCATTGACTCAGAGTCGACTCTTACTTTTGAAAGACAATAACTTTATACACAGTGCACTTGCAGACTTAAAAGTGCAGGATGTTTTCATCCACTTAGAGGTATGTTATACACTACATGAAAGGTAATTTTCAAAAATCCATAATAGGGGCCTTTTAAGGCTCAGACAGTTGGAAATTGTGAACTTTATCACTACTAACTTTATAAGCAGACTTCCTGCTTGAAGTCTGCTTCCTGTTCTTATATTCAGATACATGGTATGTACTGTTTTTTAGGACAAATTCTTGAGGCTGACTCTCAATAAAAGTATATTGTGTGTGTGTGTGTTCTTGCATATGAGGAGTGAGGATACAAATGTCTATGTTGACAGGCAGCATTACAATGTAAACACTTCCTGTGTCCCCGTAAACCTAACAGCTTAATAAATATACTAAACAATGTTTTAGAAATGATTTGTTATCGCAAATCTTTCTTTGTCAAATTTACTTAACAGTAAATGTGGTTTAGATAACAATCTTTTGAGTTTCTATTTATTAAACCAATCTCCATTGTATTAACTAAACATAAAATGAAACTAAATATAACATTTTTCAATTTCAATGAACTTGAAATTAAGCTAATCAGGTAACATTTTATTTATATATATATATATATATATATATATATATATATATTATTTTTTTATTTTATTTTTTATTTTTTTTACAGTGTAGGGTTAGGGGATAGAACACACAGTTTGTACAGTATAATGGAAGATACAATGAAAAGTTCCCCACAAAACATGTGTGTGTGTGTGTGTGTGTATGTGTGTAACAGGAGAACGGGGTTGAGTTTGAGGCATGTCTGGTCGCTCAGTGTGACTCCCTGATTGAAGCGCTCACTCGGCAGAAGGCCAAACTGCTCACCAAGGTCACAAAGGAGAAAGAGAGCAAACTGAAGGTAGGTCAGCACACACACACACACACACACACACACACAAGCACATCTCTTGTCACTCATTCCTATTCTAAACACCTTTTGACAAGGGCCCACAAACCTAAATTTGGGTGTAATACTTTTCTAGTGGTTGTACTAGTAATTTTAGTATCATCTTAAAACCATTAAAAAGTTAAACTTTAACTACAGTACTTTAAATTTTGCTGCAGCAAGATTATTTCCTCAATCGGTCACATGATAATATAGCCTACTGCTTCACCACACAGATGGGATAGAGGAAGAGAGAGTTTCTGTAAGACACTGTTAGTGTCCAGACCTTACGGAAAGCAGATTGAGGGCCCTATTTTAAAGATTTAAGCGCATGGTTTAGGTACACTTAAAGGGATAGTTCACTTTGAATTTAATTTTTGATATGTTTTAGCTTACCTCAAGGGCATCCAAGATGTAGGTGTCTTTGTTTCCACAGCATTTTCAATTTTGACATTTTTTGGTCAAACCGTTCTTGTCTATCAGTCATACACTGGAGGTGAAGGGGGTCCTCAATCGGTTCACCTCAAAGAGCATGCACAGAGAAGTCCAAATTAAACATGATTTAATGACTCGTACATGTAAGTACACATTGATGGCCTAAGACACCAAACGAGCGGTTTGTGTGAGAAAACGAACAGTATTTATTTCGTTTTTACCTCTTGTAATCATAGCCATGACAAAATGATCTGACGGCACGGGCGCTTCGGTCTGCGCATGCGCTTGAAGTGATCGCTCGCGCGCCTACGTCACTCTTTGTTTATACAGAGTTTTCGGAAGTTTTACCTTTCACTAAACATATTTAGATATACGGGAAACCGCAATGGAAGACGATTTCGATATATCTAAATATGTTTAGTAAAAGGTAAAACTTCCGAAATCTCCGTGTAAATATTGAGTGACGTCACACGCAAGCGATCACTTCCGGCGTAACATTGAACTGATTCAGTTCGGTTCATTTGGATATTGAACAACTAATTCAGATCACTTGGATTACACGAGGTAAAAACGATATAAATACTGTTCGTTTTCTCACACAAACCGCTCGTTTCGTGTCTTAGGCCATCAATGTGTACTTACATTTATGAGTCATTAAATCATGTTTAATTTGGACTTCTCTGTGCATGCTTTTTGGTGGACCCCCTTAGCCTCTAGTGTATGACTGATAGACAACAACGGTTTGACTGAAAAATGTCAAAATTGAAAATACTGTGGAAAAAAAGACACCTACATCTTGGATGCCCTTGAGGTAAGCTAAAACATATCAAAAATTAATTTCAAAGTGAACTATCCCTTTAAGACGTGTCCGAATCCACTTTTGCTAGTTTAACGATGGAAAAAATGGTCGCCGTGTCCGGCGCATGGTCTAAAACGGTTGTTCCTAATCCCTTAATGTATGTAATGAGTAATGAGTAATGGATGTGTTTTGGGGCGTAACATGAAACAAACCAACCTAAGTCCCCAACCAACCAGAGACCCCTGCTAGCAGGGCTTTAGAGGATGCCACTCCTCTAGTTGAGTGAGCTCTTATCAGGAGATGCGAAGGCAAATTGTACGCCTCGTAAGGTGAAGAAATGGCTTCTACTATCCATCTGCTAATAATATGTTTAGAGACAGGGGAACCCATCTTAGGTGACCCAAAACACACAAGCAGTTGGTCTGTCTTGCTCCAGCCCGAGGACCTGTGTACGTAGGACTCTCCAGTGCATGATAGATGTAGCTTAGCTTGATCAGTCGACACATAGTGGAGGATGAAATGCCTGCAATATTACAGATAGTGCCACATTTGCAGGCACCTTTTCATATTTACTTCAGAAATACGTAACAGCTTCTGATTGTGCCAGCGGTTCCTGTGTTGTGATTCGACAGCAGCTTATCGCACGTTGCCCGGAAAGGTCTTACCATAAATTCCCTTTTTTAGTGTATTCCTGTGGGCGGAGATTAGGCAAAAAACTGTTCTAGTTGCGTCATTAAAAAAGGAAGTCGAGGGATGTAGTCCAAACAGGCCGTTCGCTGTATGCTTCGAAAGGGGACTTCTGTTAAATAAAATATCTCACTAGGCATTGAAATTTGAGCTTTATAATTTCCATCAATTCTAGTTTTTTATCGTGGATCATATTCACCATTTTTTCACTAATTATCTTAGTGATAGATGTTTTTTGTTCCTCCATCTTCCGCGGTCTGTGTGATGTTAATCAGATGAAGTGTTCTTGAGTTTATAGCGACAGGAGACGTCATTTTCTACTCTACTTCTTTTCTTCCACACCAGTAGTCTGACAACCGAGCTTTACGCATGCCCTCTTTCACCACAATGAACAGAGGATGAAGGGGGTGGGGGTGTGGAAAGGAAAACTGCACAAGTTATTTGTGGTTGTTACTGTATGTTAATCCATACATTGCTTTATAGATTACAGAGATACAAGATTATATTGTGCTTTAAGAGCACTGAAATGAACTCTGGTTAGACAAGAATGCAGAAGAATTTAGGTTACCCGGGTACATCTATCGCTCTTCTCACATTAAACATCAGTTCATTTGATACAGATTAGAGACAGAAGGCTTACTCTGTGATTTTAATCTGGCAGGCTGGCAGACTAAAAAAAGAGAGAAATTAAAAATAAAGGGCATCTATTTTTCTTCACATTTCCATATTGATGACCTCAAATTAACAATGTCTTTAAGCGTTATTCATGTATTTTTAATGTATTCATGTATAATTCAGTAATTTATACCTTAAAGTGTTAATGCTGGTTATGTCAGTTATAATTATGCAGCCTGTCGTCTCATTCCAGAGAACGCTTGACAAGTGAATCATTAAATAATTATGCATTAATTTATGTAATATTTATAAAGAGTGATTTAATCAGATTATCTGGACAATTAAATATGGATGTATAAATGAATGTTTGATGAATGAAATCACACATTCATTTCTTTGTATTTCAAAAACAAATATTAATATAATCCTGTACATGCAGTATTATTATCGTCATAGTTTATTATTTCATTATTTCAGTATTTAAAAAGAAATTAACATTTAATACTACACTAAAACAGGTGACTATATTTACACGGGTTAGTTCACTTAAAATTAGGGCTGTGCAAAAATTAATTGCGATTAATCGCATCCAAAATAAAAGTCTGTGTTTACATAATATATTTGTGTGTGCTGTATATAATTATTTTGTATATATAAATACCCATGCATGCATGTATATATTTAAGAATTATTTGCACTTAAATTCTGTATATATAAATAAATACATAATCTATATTATATAAATATAAATATTTTATATATGAATAACACATTTTCTTAAATATATACATGCATGTGTGTGTATTTATATATACAAAATAATAATATACAGCACACACAAATATATTATGTAAACACAGACTTTTATTTTGGATGCGATTAATCGCAATTAATTTTTGCACAGCCCTACTTAAAATCGAAACTTCTGTCATCATTTACCCTCATGTCTTTCCAAAACTGAATGACTTTATTCTATGGAACATACAAATATATATTTTGAGGAATGTATCGTGCTGTTTTTTTGTTTTTTTCTCTTTAAGTGCCTTATAGCTTTTATACTGTACCACACACACACACACACACACACACACACACACACACACACACACACACACACACACACACACACACACACACACACACACACACACACACACACACACACACACACACACACACACACACACACACACACACACACACACTTTTTTATAGTATAAACACACACATATTATAGTTTAATCTAAGATTTTGTGTTATCACACTCTCATATTAACATATGTCTTTAATAACATGCCTTCTATAATGTTTATTTTAGTCTAATGCCTTGCTCCATTAAAAGTGCATTACTGTAAAATGATTTTAAGTCGAAATGATTTTCTGTGATCATCTATTGAGTTTAACTTGTATTGAACCTGGAACATTTCCTTGCTTGGCTGAGACTGAAGATCTTTGACAACCATACAAATCTTGGACCAGTTGCGTAAACATAGCATCTTAAGAACTAGTGTGTCCAGCCAGCAATTAGTCAAGGCTAGTCAGTCTTTGTTTTCAGATTCAAATTTACCAACAGACCAATCTACCTTTTAGTGTAACTGATGACTAGTATTGAATAATTTTGTTTTATGACTAACTTGTCTAGTAGATGTGAGTTTGTGTGATGCAGATGGAGTCATTGGTTACGTGACTCCATATCTCTTTATAGCATCTATCTGATGTGACTATTCACCACTATGAGCTTGTCTTTGATTGAATGCCTCTTATGCTGCTGCTCAGACTGAATGTGTGTGATGATAATTTAGCCACGGCCTTTCTGTTTCAGACTGTAAAGGATCAGATAACTCACTGCACCATGAAGCTCCGGCAGACCACGGGAATGATGGAATTCTGTCTGGAGGTTATTAAAGAGAACGATCCCAGTGGATTCCTACAGGTACAGAAAAAGCTGAAACACAAAGTCAAAGGTTAAAGATCTCAAATAATAATAATGATGATGATGAACTAACATACAGTAGGTGTCAATGCCAGTGTTTTCAACCATCCATTATACTCCATTATATTCATGTTGCACAATGTTGTTAACTCCGTTTCATCTGCACCCCAAAAATGAGACTGCTATGTTTATGAATCTGTGTGGGATAGATGCGATTAAAGTGTTTAAATGCATGTTTTTTGTGATTCAGGTTGGCATACACCCCATATATTACTATTATGGTTACAACCAGGGACTAAAAAAACTTGTTTTGTGCAAAAACAGCAATTTATGACAAAAAAAAAAAAAAAAAAACCAGTGAAAATTAACAATCCTCTATTCCAATTTCGATACCACAGCTAAAACTACTAGCCTAACTAATATAAATTTATAACGTTATTAAAGACGAGTAACAGTAGTTTTCAGCTTGAGACATTGAATAATATAAACGGAGCAATTCCAATAGGGTCCTAATTACACTGGATAGTCTTCACTGTATAAATTAAACGTTGATTAATCCTTATTGAAGTTTGAAAAGTTATGCATTCAAGTGCAGTGAGTGTTTTTTTTTTGTCCTTTTTGTTTGAATAACATTAAAGGAGAACTCCGGCGCAAAATGAACCTTTGGTCTAATTACACATTGGTATCTAATCAACCGTTATCTGAGATTTGTTTTCATGATTGCCGAATGTAAATAGTTTTATCTCTAAAAACAGTTTAGCCTATAACGCTAGTATAATGCTAGTATATAGGGCATAGAGTAATGACAAATAAAAATAGCTTGTTATTACCACTAACAAGGCTCAAAATAGCCCCACACCAACACGACAGCATAACAAGGGTCCCTACATTCAAACCGAAGCATTGAGAACTTTGTCAGTGTCCAAACAGTTTAATAAGAAGATATTTTATACACACAGTCAACTTCGCGAATACAGGAAGAAGCCATCTTTAAAAAATAGTCTCTACCAGTCGATCTACGAACGCCAATCCAAGTGCGCTGAACTGTGCAGAATCTCATATGGTCCGTTGTTTCCAGAAGAAACACAAACACGAACCGTTTACTTCTCTTCAATATGTACACGTAGCCTACTGTTCGTGCTCACCTTATCACCTTATTCACATCTCACCAGCGCACATGGATCGGCGCTCGTAGATCGACTGGTAGAGACTTTTTTTTTTAAAGATGGCTTATTCATGTATTCGCGAAGTTGACTGTGTGTATAAAATATCTTCTTATTAAACTGTATGGACACTGACAAAGTTCTCAATGCTTCGGTTTGAATGTAGAGACCCTTATTATGCTGTCGTGTTACTGTGGGGCTATTTTGAGCCTTTTTAGTGGTAATAACAAGCGGGGTTTTTTTGTCATTACTCTATGCCCTATATACTAGCATTATACTAGCGTTATAGGCTAAACTGTATTTAGAGATAAAACTATTTACATTCGGCAATCATGAAAACAAATCTCAGATAACGGTTGACTAGGTAACAATGTGTAATTAGACCAAAGGTTCATTTTGCGCCGGAGTTCTCCTTTAAAAACACAGACAGCTGGAGGTATATTAGGCTGCTGTCACTTTAAGAGCGTATACATGGATCTAATATACTGATACACGGATCTATACTGATACACATGCATTTATTTATTTATTTATAAAATTAATAAAAATGTTACCAGCCAACTGGCGATTGACACCGTTTAATATACTCGCCAACACCTATTTTTAGTCGCATTTGGTACTTGGCAAATGTACATTTTCGGCTCTGGTTACAACGATAGTAAGCTTAATCGCACACATTTGATTGCGAAGTATTGCTTACATGAGCTAAAGTTTAATCTGAATATTGTTTAAATGTCATTATAATCGCATTATAAGCCAGGGTTCATTTAAAATCTTCATTGTGACAGAAGTACTGATACCATACCTAATTTCTGTCTAATTCCAAAGTTTGAATGAAACTCAGTACAATGTAAGATGTAAACTTGTAATTGTGAGCTTATATCCCACATTTTTTTCAGACTGTGAGTTATAAACTAAAAAAAAAAAAATTCAATAGCAGAAGCAAGATTTCATAGGTATCCGATGGTTTCCTCTGAAAGCGTTTGCCTGCTGTTTAGACTGGCCCTCAGCAATTAAACTCTTTCAATAATTAATATTTCATTGCAGCGAGTGTATAATCGAGAGAGAAGACTGCTCCAAAGGTGCAACGCTGCCTCTTTACTACATTTTTTATGAAGTATCAATTGTTATGTTTGTTTGAGTGCCTTCACAAAGCATGTAATGTGAGTTAGAGATGCCTGTCCAGCATAAAGAGAGATACAGTTAGCAGACAATACTGTATATTGGTTTGTCTTGATCCCCAAAATATAAAGAAGAGTGAATCCCTAAAACACAGTGCAAAATGTGATGGACTAAATATATTATAATGTAATATATGCCTAACACAGTACCAAAGTGATTCTTTATTGTGATCATTTTAATTAATAATAATTAAAAAATAATTATTTAATTATTATAATAAATAATACTACAAACAATAAAATAAAAATAAATAAAATTTATATTATTTATTTTAATGATAATGTACAGTCAGGAAGACGAGGACACAGAAGAAGAATATTCCAACACGAAGTTTACTAAAACGTGACCTGACAGGGAATTCTTCTTCTTCTTCTTGGTTTTATGACAGATTGTAAAGACAGGGAACTCGGGATATAACGAGACAGTAACCATAGAAACTGACGAGCGGTAGGAAATCTGAACAAAGAAGAACAAACTGAAAGTCAATGAAAACGAAACTAAACTGAACAGGGGTGCGTTTCCCGAAAGCATCGTTAGCCAACTATGGTCGCAAGTTCCATGGTTACCAATAGAGTTCAATGGAAATTGCGACCAACTTGCGACCATAGTTGGCTAACGATGCTTTCGGGAAACGCACCCCTGAATGGTGTCAATTTTCAAAACGCTGGTCCACACTAAAAGATTTTTTAAGGGGTCATGAACTGGCTTTTTAATTTTTTTTATGTTGTTGTCTGACGTCACGTCGACTTATTACGTTCGCTTGGTTTTTGCATTTAAATACATCTAAATGAATAAGTGATAGGCTATTTTCTACCCTAGTTATAAAAACACTCGTTTTTTATGGGCGTGTCGCACTGAAGACTTGGAAGTAAACGCCCACTGCTGTGAGTGGATAACAGTTTTGTATATTATAATGAGTTTCAACTCACCCGTCGATGCACTTGGGGAAAATTGTTTTGAAAACGTCTAATGAAGTAAAATGGAAACCGGAATGATTCGCCCATACATGTTCGACCCAGAGTCCGTGTGTTGCACCATTCCTGTCAGATCCAATATAGACGGCACAGCACCGGTTCTTTAATCTTAATCGGTCTACAAATCCAGTCTTGTTTACAAAACAATCCTCAGTGAAATGAAGCGAACAGACGGACAATGTTTTACCTCATCAGCTGGAACGTCATTAAAAATAAAGTTTATCCATGCAGTCCAGACTGTCTTCTTCCACAACCAGGCACTACACAATATTCTGTGTTGCTCGGTAGCTCGATCCGGTTTCTCATCACGAGGTAGGCATCTATGTTATTTAGCTATGCGTGTAATGCGCGAATCGGTGGGTGGGGCTAAACCGGTCGTGTTGAAGTAGGCGTTGATCTTCTTCTGCAGGGGTGGTGTTTTATCCTCTTTGACGTCATAGTTCCCCACTTTGAAAAACGGAAAATTAGATTTCTCAGTTCATCACCCCTTTAAAAAATGATCAGAATTTCAAAATGTGAGAGACCTCTACCTCTAGTATTACTCTAGTGTGTGGAGTGACGCGATGTGATTGGCAACACACGCTAACTAATTCCATTCACAAACAACCGACTGTGGACATCTCGCAAAATCTCTCGCATCAAACGTAACTTGGCGTAAGAAGTGGTGATAATAGTGTTTGGACTGCTTTTTACTGAAAATTCGCAGAAAAGTTGCGTTGTCTTCCTTCAGCTTGCTTTCTGATTTGGTATCGTTTTGTTCCACATGACAATGTATAGCACGTTCATCCTTGGGTTCCCCCCACACAACAGCATTGTTTGATATTTACTATCGGCCCTCATGTTCTTCTGAGTACATCAGTCACTCTTAACACACCTCAACCCACAGAATAATCTGATAAAATAATCCGTAGAATCATGAAGATAATCAGGATTTTACCTAGGACTGTCGGAAGGGGACAATTGGGCCCAAAATCGGCCTGGTTATCTTGTAGTGTGTGGGTGCCTTGAGACATCACAGTTGATCGTTATTGTTTCTCTTCTCGTTCTGTTCTTCCAGATCTCAGATGCGTTGATAAAGCGTGTCCAGGGCTCTCAGGACCAGTGGGTAAAAGGTGCATTGGAGCCAAAGGTCTGCCCAGAATTTGCCTTGACCGTCAACACAGACCCTCTGATGCAGTCAATTCTCCAGCTGGACTTCACCCAAAATAAAGGTAATATGTGACACGACATCTAAAAAATCAGATTTAACGTTCGCTGTTTGTGGTCACCGGTGTTGGGGGAATAACATTACAAACAGTGCATGTTACATATGGTTATGTTTTGGAAGTAATGATTTTGAGATTTTGAGAAAGTACTTATTTATGAGTAGTTTAAAAAATAACATTCCCCAACATTGGTGATCACTTTTGTAAGGCTAATAATATATTGTTTTATATATTTGTTGCAATGAGATTCTTATTTTCCATTTAGAATTTGAGTCTAGGATCCATGGACTAGCAAACAAACTCTTCAAAATTGGCAATTAAACCAATATGTCTTAGCAAATTCAAATTCATCATGGTCTCGAAGAATAGTTGGGCTGCTCTTTACACAATCCAAACATGAATCCCATCATTCCCAGTTTCAGAGGCAAATGATCCCCCCAGTTTTACCTCTAGATTCATACATGCAACCCCTGCTTTGTCCGATATCATCTTTCAGATGGTCAGGAGGCTGCATCATTGAAACAAATGCATACAGGTGACCAGAAAGAGGAGGAGAACACAGGAGGTATTTCAGAGTTGCTAAAAATGTTCCCCTATAATACTCAACCCCACCCCAAACCACAGCCCCCTTTTCTCCGTATGTTTTTTTAGAGGCACCAGTGACTTTCAGGAAGTTCTTACTCCCATGCATGTCACTCCACATTTACCCCTGTTTAAACTTTGATGCCTTGGTGGATGATATTTGATGATTAAAAGTGTACTTTGTACTCTCTTTTAGCGGAGACCCCAACAGTGCCTCCTGCACCACTGTTGCAGTTGGAGAAATGCTGCATGCGGAACAACAGCGCCACTCTGGCCTGGAGGATAACTACAGTCCAAGCCCTGCCTGTCGAGGGTTACGTGCTGGAGCTGGATGACGGGAATGGCGGGCCTTACCGGGTACCGGGTCAACATTTTATTTTCACACCGAGATCATTCAAATGTCAAGAAAACAAATCAATCTCTTGGTTATTTTGTACTCTGGCTGCTAATTGAATTGGTACCAAGCTTAGATGGTAGTAAGTCCATCCAGCATTTAATATCTTGAAGACATGCAAACAAATTAGAACAGGTGTTATTTTTAACGGGAAGATAAAGCTGAGTGTCATCGGCATAGAAATTATACAATAAGTTGTGTTTCTGAATAATTTAACCAAGTGGAGGCATATATATAGCAAAAAGAAGAGGACCTAAAATAGAGCCCTGTGGAACACCCAAAGGAGATTTGAGAACGAGATAAGAAACATATCTCCAGGTTAACAGAAAAAGTTATATCCTTGAGGTAAGATCCAGCATAGAAGCCCAGCTACATGATCAAGTCTATGTAAAAGGATGTCATAATTTACTCAAATGCTGCACTTAAGTCAAGCAGAACGAATCAAGAGAAAGTAAAATATCATTTGTAACTTTCAATGAAGCAGTTTGGTGCTATGAAGTTCTCTAAACGCGGACAGGATTGTGTCAGACATATTAAAACCACTCAGGACGTTCCCTTCCCTGGCCTCAAGAGGTACACTAACAACTGATGCTAGCAGTTATAGTCTTTACCCAGATAGCAGACTGACATTGAATCAACGTGGAAATATGACATCGAAACAACGTTGATCTGACATTGTTTTGCTCATCGAATTAACGTTGAACCAACGTCAGACGCGTCATTCTTTCAAAACTAACGGAAAATTAACTTGAAATCAACGCGTTGTTTCAACGTTATGAAAGCAAACCAATTTTCGATTTCATTTAGCTTTAAAGAATGCCGCGTCTGACGTTGGTTCAACGTTAATTCGATGAGCAAATCAACGTTGTTTCAATGTCATGAGGGACGTCGTTTCCACGTTGATTCAATGTCAGTTTGCTATCTGGGTAGTGTCTAGGAGGGCCAGTTACATTGGTGCTGTGACCTGGATAGGAGTGAGGTTTTGGGAGTTGAATATAACGGATGTCAGCTAGTAAGAGCTGTGCAGATAAACCTCATGCTAGCAGCTGTGGTCTTCAACTTCCTTGTTAGCTGCCCAACTCCCATTCTGATTGGTGCTGGTTTGAAACACGTTCAGAATGATGCGAGTACGTCCAATTACATTTGTTCCTGCTAATCAGGGGTATGACCTCAAAGCTAACAGACATGGACTAGAAGCCAAAAATGCTAATTGCAAATTGTAAAACACGTAATTATTGTGCATTTAGAACAGGGCTGTCCATTCCTGCTACTGGAAGGCACAAATTAATGAAACGAATTGGTCCAGAGTGGTGCAATGTAACTAAAACGTGGAAACAAATTAAGTTTTACAATCCAACCAATGTAGGATTGAATGATGCCTTTTTGTTTTCTAGGTTTGTTTATGCTTCAATGCTTGCAAAATCATACAGTATCTTCTTTTCTTTGAAACATCTACAGCTTATTTCATAATTCATGATATTCATGCAGCATCATTCTAAGATTCTCCATTTTTAACTTTACTTCCTGTCTGCCTTTTTTTCTTTGTTTCCTGTCCATGTTCCAGGAGGTATACGTGGGTAAAGAGACAGTCTGTACAGTGGATGGCCTTCATTTCAACAGTTCGTACAACGCTCGAGTCAAAGCGTACAACACTGCTGGAGTGGGAGCGTACAGCAAGGTTGTTGTTCTGAAGACCTCCGATGGTGGGTGTTGCAGTCGTTTACTTCACACATCTTCTTTCATTTACCTTTAATAGTGTCTTTGAGAGTTTTCTAGTTATGAAACATAGATAACAAACAACACACACAGCTTCCACATTATATATTCCGTTTCCTTGTGGATCCCTGCTGTGGATGCTTCTCATTAATGAGTGTCTTAGGGAAACTCCTTTCATCACTATTTTGCTAATCTACAGAGATCAAACATCTAACTGTAGACATAGAGACTTTAACTTTAACTTTTGATACATAGAGACTCCAACTGGTTTTTGAAATAGTTTCGGTCTTTGAATTCATTTGACTGAGCAGTGTTTCAAAAAGTGCTGATTTTATATCAACGGCACTGGGACTTCTCACTGTTTGTATCACTCCACTTCTCCAGGTTACAATGTTGAACTAGTAGAGTTCAACATTGACGGTCTTTATGTGGGAGTGAGTGAATCATTCACGCAAGTGATTTGTTCAAAATCATAATTAGTTGTACATATTTTAATCAGCCCAATACCATTACTGTACGTTCTAGAGCCAGACCGATATATCGGCAGACTGATATTATCGGCCGATATTAGGCATTTTCCGAACTATCGGTATCAGCAGTTACAATGGCCGATAAATGAATATTTCAAAAATAAAATAAAGACGGACGAAACACGCTTGAACCATGTTGTGAGTGTTTGAGTTGTATAGTTTGTCCACCAGAGGGCACTCTACACCGTTCCTGTTGGCAACAGTCGTTGAGTTGGTCACGAGACATACATTGCTTGAATAACAGTTAAAAGAACATCCCCATCAGTTCTCTTAACTCAAATAAGCATGACAAAATTTGTGACTATCATGTCCAGTTTTGCTGCTGTTAAATAAGCCGAGAGTGAAGAGGAATTAGCTAGTAATAATTACGTTACGTTGTTACAGTGTAGTTGACTGACTGTCCTTTTAACTTTTGACAATGTGACTGAAGTATTTCTTTAATAACGCGTGACAGTTCTAGCAATGAGACGCATCATCTCTCCTTGGCCTGTTATATTGAAAATGTATGTTTTACAATTTGCACTATGACGTTATTTATTGCGAAATTATGGCTCATCACTAGCTAACCACAAAGCTAGCTAATACCACTATCAGTGGAAGACCGCTAACGTTAACATTAATGAGCTTTGGTTCCTCTGTTCTGTTGTGACAAAAGAAACAAGTTTGCATTATCATATTATTTTAGTTAAAACTCATAAATAACTACAGTACAAATAACTAATGTTAGGGAAATCTGTTAATTTTTTGTTG